>CAIGQV010018201.1:10282570-10310966 GCA_903798115.1 Danio jaintianensis | reverse complement strand
GTTGTGGACTTAAGGATGTTCTTTGTATGTTCATCAATGAAGAAGTAATACTCTCCCTTTTTCACAATTACAAGGAGACTCAGGCCAGTGTTGGGGTCTCTCACACAACGATCCACTAACTGCAGGTATGTGAGGTTTTCTTGTGTGTTGGGATCAAAGAAACCTTTGGTGTCATCATCTGGATCAGCAAGGATCTTGTTCATCTCCTCATCAAAGTAGCCTCTTTGATAAGCCACCTCTACTGGAACACGATGGCTGTGTATGGGATCAATTATGCCTCCAGTGGCGATCTGAGCTTCCAAGAGACGAATACCATGTTCCTTGACAATGAGATCTTTTTTTAAGGCCTGGAACAAAGAGATGGTTTTGTCTGTGTATGGGTCTGTGTACCCAGTGACTGCCCGTTCAGCAGAGAGCAGTTTGCTTTTCCATTCCATCCCAACAATTCCTTCAGCCACTGCCTGCTCTACAGAAAGCTTTTTGTTCTTCACTGGGTCAATAACAAAGCCAGTGGCAGCTTGGGCCTCAAGTAAAACCAGAGATGTTCCAGGAGTTAAGAGTCCCTTATTTTTGGCTTCGAAGATACTCATTGTTTGTTTAGTAGATTGCACAAATACACCAGCAATGCAGTTTGTTGCCCCAAGGTATTTTTGAATTGAATCCATGTTGTTAATGTCTTCATCATCTACTTCATTGTTTATGAGCTTGCTAATCATTTCTTTTGAGATGATTTTTGCCTCAAATAGTTCACTTGCTGACACTTGTTTTCTCAGACCTTTGAAAGAATGCCTTTTTGTTGTTACTTCAATTATTATTGCTGTCACCATTTGCGTTATCTCTTCTATGGACAGTTTGTTTTGTTTGTATTGGTCTAGTAATTCTTTCCTTTTTTCTGCAGAAATATACGCTGAGTTAAGTGCATCCCAGAGTGATACGCGTTTATCTGCAAATTTTCCAGCATTGATGATCACAGATTTTTCTTTGAAGATGTTTATTATTTGTTCATCATTGTAGGCTGAGCTTTCAGCATTCTTTTCAGTCACTGGGAGAAGCAGCAGGCTGGTGGTTGAATCCTTTTCACATTTGCTCATGAGTTGATTGTAAGTAAGACGCTCTTTTGTTTGGGGATCTGAAAAGCCTTTTTCACTTTTGCTAAAGTTTGCCAAAAGATCGTTGGTCTCTTTACTCAAGTATCCTTGTATTATTGCCTTCTGAACAGGCACCCGGTGGCTTCCAGTTGGATCAATAATTCCCCCTGTGGCGAGCTGTGCATCTAATAGGTTTAGTCCTTGTTTTTGAGGGATGAGACCTTTTTGTATTGCTTCAAATAAGCATATTTGCTGACCTGTGTATGGGTCTGTGAAACCAGTGACCGCATGTTCAGCCAGTTGTAAGTGCTCTAGTATCTCTGGCCCAATAAGCTTAGCTTTAACAGCCTCCATAACTGAGTGATGTGTGTTCTTGATTGGATCAATAACATACCCAGTCGCTGCCTGAGCCTCAAGCAACAACAATGCTACATCAGAAGTAAGCAAGCCTTCATTTTTAGCCCTGTATACACTTAACACCTTTCCTGATGGATGAAGTTTAACTCCAGCAATACTCCTTGTGCCTTTCAAGTACTTTTGTACAGATTCATGTTTAAGTACATTTTCAAGAGTTTCCTTACCATTTTGCAGCTGTTTGTAAGTAGTGCTGTCAATGATTCCAGACTCATGCAACTGTTTAACAGAAACTGGTTTTCTCAGGCCCATTGTTGTTTGAGAGTTTGCCTCTTTCTGCTCTAGGGTTTCAATAGTTGTGGTAACAATGGTGACAACATCCTGGATATTTATTTTGGCCAAACGATATTGTTCAAAGTACTGTTGCCTCTGTTCATCTGTGAAGTATACAGAATGAATGATCTCCCAAAGAGACATTGATTTTCCAGAGAAACGACCAACAGAAATGACAACTTTGTGTTTTCCAAATTCCTCCTTAATCTCAAAATCGGAGAGAATTTTCAGTGATTTTTCTTGTGTTTTCCCTTTTTCGGTGACTGGAAGAAAGAGAAGACCAGTATCCGGATCCTTGATGCACCTTGCCATCATATCCATGTAGGTCAGATTTTCTTGTGTAGTGGGATAAAAGAATCCTTTCGTGTCATCACTTTTATCAGAAAGGATCTGGTTTAAGTCAGCATCAAAATAGCCCTTTCTGTAAGCAACATCAAGTGGCAAATGTAAACATGTGATTGGATCAATAATGCCACCTGTAGCAATCTGGGCTTCAAGCAGACGGATGCCATGCTGCTTTACAATAAGGTCTTTCTTGATGGCTTCGAAAAGTGAAATTTTCTTTCCAGTATATGGGTCTTTATAACCAGTCACAGCTTTCTCAGCAGCCAGGAGTTTTTCATACAGCTCTGGAACAATGACATTCTGCTTCAGTGCCTCCTCAACAGTGAGTTTCTTGACTTGTATTGGATCAATAATAAACCCAGTGGCGGCCTGTGCTTCAAGAAGACACAAGGCAGTGCCAGGGGTAAGATGGTTCTCTTTTTTGGCTTGGTAGATGCTCATTTTACGATTAGACTTTTGTAATATGACACCAGCTATACAGCTTGTTCCCCTTAGGAAGTTCATCACAGTGCCCATCTCGGTAAGGTCTTTAATTGTTTGCTTTCCCTCAAGCACATTTTTGTATGTTTTTTCATCTATTATTCCCAGATTCTGCAGTTCCAGAATGGAGACTTTTCTCCTGAGACCTTCTACACTAAGATCAGCATTTCTTTGAACTTCTTTACTCTCAATGATCTCTAAAATTATTGCAATGATTTCTTCAGTGTTGATTGTTTTTGACGTGTAACATTTTAAAAGCTCCTGCCTTTTCTCCTCAAACAAATATTCAGAGTTGAGGAGATCCCAAAGTGTCACTTTCTTGTTACTGAATCTCCCGTATCTCACAGAGACATATGTGGTTTGGAATGCCTCCTTGGTGCTGTCCCCTATCTTAACTCTCTTGTCATTTCCTTTGATTTTTAAGAGGCAAAGGCCTGTGCTTTGATCAGTGACACATCTAGACATAAGCTGCATGTAAGTGAGGTTTTCATGAGTATTTGGGTCAAAGAACCCTTTCGTGTCATCAGTTGGATCGTTAAGGATCTGATTCATTTCAGTATCAAAGTATCCTCGTTTATAAGCAATATGAACTGGAATGCGATGGCTGTTTACTGGATCAATAATGCCCCCTGTGGCAATCTGGGCCTCTAGCAAACGTATGCCATGATCTTTCACTATTAAATCTTTCTGCATTGCTTGAAACAATGAGATTTTCTTGCCAGTGTAAGGATCTTGGTAACCTGTCACTGCCTTCTCTGCTGAGCATAGTTTTGCATGAACATCAACCCCTACCACTCGTGCCTTCACTGCATCATCTACACAGAACTTTCGATTAGCAATTGGGTCAATTATGAATCCTGTTGCGGCCTGTGCTTCAAGAAGAACAAGTGATGTTCCTGGTCTCAAGATTCCTTTTTGTCGTGCTTGGTAGATTGACATTACTTGGGAGTCAGGAAGCAGCACACCAGCAATGCCTGGTTTACCTTGTAGGTAGGTTTGCACAGATTCATCCTCTGTAACATCTTTTACAGTCTTTTTTCCTTCTCTGAGGTCTTTCAGATCATTCTCTGTGATGATGTCAGCCTCAACAAGCTGTGTTGCGCTTACTTTTTCCCTTATACCTTCAAAAACCACTTTAGCTGTTTTCACTGAATGTTCAATGATCTCCAGAACTTTGGTGATTAGAATTTCTATAGTCAGTGTTCTGGATTTGTATTGCTGGATAAAGTCTTGCCTTTGCTGTTCAGTGAAGTATTCAGACATGAGTAATTCCCAGAGTGAAACTGTCATTCCCATGTATTTTCCACATGTTACTTTCACCATGACACCCTTGAAGATTTTTTTGATGTCATAGCCAATGAATGTGTGATTCTGATTACTAGACGGATCCTGAATGGGCAACAATGTGAGTCCTGTAGCAGGATCAATGACACAGTGATCCAGGAGTTGCAGATATTTCAGATTTTCCTTTGTGTTTGGGTCAAAGAATCCTTTAGTGTCATCAAGGATGGCGTTCATCTCCTCATTGAAAAAGCCACGCTTGTATGCTACATCTACAGGTACTCTGTGACTGTTTATGGGATCGATAATTCCACCAGTTGCAATCTGTGCTTCAAGTAAGCGGATCCCATGCTCCTTCACAATCAGTTCCTTCTTCAGAGCTTGAAAAAGTGATATGGTTTCACCAGTGTATGGATCCTTATAACCAGTGACTGCACGTTCTGCTGCTAGCAGTTTTGCATGGTATTCTGGTCCTACAATTTTCTGTTTAATGGCTTCATGTACACTGTATGTCTTGTTTTCAACAGGGTCTATCATGAATCCAGTTGCAGCCTGTGCTTCTAGAAGAATCAAACCTGTACCAGGCATGATTATTCCCTGTCTCATTGCCTGATAGATGCTCATTTTCTTATTCGTGGAGAGCAAAGCTACTCCCCCAATGCTCTTTTTACCTTCTAGATATTCTTTCACTGTTTCCATTAACATCACATCCTGGGTTGTGGTTTTTCCCTTATGTAGATTTTCAAATGTCTGTTGGTCAATTATTTTTGATGCCAAAAGCTCTGCAGAGGTAACTCCTCTTCGGAGGCCTTTGAACGTGATGTAGATTGGGAACAGCAGTAAACCTGTTTCTGGGGCTACAGTGCATTTCTTGATCAGGGTTGGATAGGTGAGATGTTCCTGAGAGTTTGGGTCATAGAATACCTTTAGAGCATCCTTCTGGCCTCTGAAAAGATTTTTGTCATAGTGACCTCTTCCATAGGCTTGTTCTTCTGTTAGGTAGCATTTTTCAATAGGGTCATAAATCCCTTTGGCAGAGATCTGTGCCTCAAGTAATCTAATGCCATATTCCTTTGGTATTAAATCTTTCTGCATGGCCTGGAAGAGTGAAATCTTTTGGTTGGTGTAGGGATCTGTGTAGCCCACGGTGGCTCTCTCAGCTAACTGAAGTTTCTCTTTCAATTCACATCCCACAATTCCTTCCTTTACTGCATCTTCCACAGAGCATGTCCTGTTTTTGACTGGGTCGATGATTCCTCCTGTTGCAGCTTGTGCTTCTAGCAGTGCAAGGCATGATCCTGGATTTAGCAAACGCTTCTTGTAGGCTTGGTATATTGTAATGGTTTCATTTGAATGTTCAAGGAACACTCCAGCTACTGGCCCCTGAAAATTATTTAGAGCTGGCATTTTTTTCTGGAAATTTTCTTGGACCAGACTCTGTGGATTACATAAGAATAATTGTTAGTTTTGCATTTAAATACTTGTTTATCCTGAAACGTTTAAGTCATCCACATTTTGGAAAAATGTGACCTTACCAAATGTTTTATTTCAGCTACATTTATTTATTTATTTATTGGAAACTATTGACTTATTAACAGCTTCCTATAGTTCATTGTCTCCAGTTTATTTCCAGGACCTTGATTTACTCTTTGATGACCTGCTTTACTCTTTAACAAGTTGACTAGCAGTCTTTAAACTTATTCTAGACAAAATAATATATTGAAATAAATATGTTGAATATTTAGGAAGCTAATTACTAATTGTTGAACTGTAATTTACATGACCAAGCTAGTAATGATTGATTAAATCATAATGTCAATGAAAATTCATTTTATTGAATTTTCAGCATAATCAGAGCTTAGATCCTAGATCTAATGTAATTTGAAAATAATAATAAGAAGAAACTGAAACATAAGTTATGTAAATTAACTGTAAATAAAAAAAAATACAGTGTGTTCACAGCAATACAGCCTTTAGCATAGAAATGTATGTTCTGTTGAAACTTCACATCTTTAATGACCTGTCCTGACTAGAAAAAAAAGCTTTCAGAGCATTGCAATGTTAGGAAAAGTGTGGCTTTGTTTTGTATGAACCTTGTAAACCATGGAAAACCGGAAATACAGGAAGCTTATGTATTCTTGAAGAATGTCAGAATAATCACTGACCCAGACAGATCTTTTTCATATGCCAGTTGCAGAATCTTTACAAAAAGATATAAGGTCTATGGTTAAACTGATGTCATCCCATGGGCATTTTTTGCACTTACATTGATTTTGTTTTACCTCAAGCCCCCTTTCTACCTGATCCCTGTAGCATCTGTTATTCTGTTACAACATTGTGTAAAATATTTGAATCTGAGAAAGTGCTTTTTGTTAGCTCTATTTTTACTGACCTCCATAACTAATATCTGTCAAACAACATATTGCACTTATCAATGTTTTAATGACTTTATTACAAGGATGTGAGATCCTTCTATGTAAATACTGCCTGTTATATGCAAACTTTCCTTTAAGTGATGTTTGCTTTAAATGACATCTTGGATATATCTCCTGCTGCAGTCAGCTGTGTATAGCTGTTTTTTTTAACCCATACAATGAAAAGAGCTTCCGTGGCCTCTTCCTGTTCAAATTCCTATGTTAGGGATTGTTAGGGGTAAACAAGGAGTTTTGAAGTCACATGATAATGTAGTTTCACCCACTTTATGCCAGAGCACTGTCTTAAGTACACTTTATGTGAAGCTGAAAAATGTGACTCAATCATGAATTTATTCTATGCACATTATATTCTTGTTTGGAAACACTTTAGGGCACACATATTCACTAGTTAATTGCATGTATATTACTAGCATGTTTATTAAATTCATTATTCTGCTTAACATTATTCTAGTTAGTTCACTCAAAAATGAAAATTCACTTATCATTTATTCACTTTCAAGTTATTGCAATTTTTTTTTTCTTTTGCTGAATACAGAGAAAGATCATTTGAAGGGTGTTGGTAACAGAAAGTCAGCAGTTGCCATTGATTTCAATAGTAGGAAAAAAACACTATGGAATTAAATGGCTTTCCTCAAATGTCTAGTTACCAACATTATTCACTGTAAAATATGCATGGTTCCACACAATTCATTCATGTTGTCCCTACCCAAATCGATTAAGTAAACTTAACAAATTAGGTGGATTGAACATAAACCAATTAAGTTGTCTCAAAAAATCTCAAGAATTGTGTTGTTTCAGTTCATTTTAAATAAGTAGTTTGAACAAGCAGCAAAAATATATTTTTGGAGTGTTCAGAATATCTTATTTTGTGATTAACAGAGGATAGACTCTTGTAGATTTGGAATAAGTGCATGGTAAGTAAATAATGACAGAATTTTCATTATTTGGTGTACTATAACTTTAACCTACCCTATAACCACACATTACTACAACAACAACTGCCTTGCTATCAGAAAACAGTTCATTCAGAGTTAAATGGTATAGTGCATAACAATGCATATTATACATACAGTGGGGAAAATAATTATTGAACACATGAAGAAAGGGATGTGTAGAAAGGCAGTGAAAGCCCAGACAGCAGGTAAAATCTCTCAGTAGTTATTTAGCAACCCTCTGCCCTTCGTCGTTGTAAATGAATATTAGCTGCTTCAGTCCAACATCTACATTACCAGGATGATGAAGATGAAACCAGGGTCTACATTTCAGCAAGACAATCATCCAAAACACAGCAAAGAAAACTGCCAAATGCTTTCAGAGAAAGAAAATCAAGCTATAGAATGGCCCAGCCAATCACCTGACTTGAATCCAATAGAAAATACAAAATAAGGAGCAGATTGGATAGACAAGACCCACAGAACCATAAAGATTTTTACACTCTGTTGAAGTCTGTGAAAAACTCACACCTGAGCAATTCATGTGACTTCATTCTATATATGAGGGCATCTTTAAGCTGACATCATTAAAAAAAGCCTTTTATATAAAGTATTAAATATGTTTCAGCCCTTCCTTGTGTCATTTCATTGTTATTACACATAACAAATGTTTCAGATTTCGTATTGTTTGGGTTTTTACCAAAATCTGGTTCAATTCCATGTCAACAGCTCCTTTAGAAACATTATTCCCAGGAAAAATCATGACGTGTTCAATACTTGTTTTCCCCGCTGTATAGAAATTTATAATACTAGAGAGCATACAAATTATTAGGTCTACAATACTGTAATAATGCATACACAGAAACATTTTAGCTACTATGAATACCTCATTTGCTTGCTCCATAACTACTAAATTAAAAATTGTAAATTGCAGCAACTCTAATATTACTGATGGAACAGCTTACATTAGCCTTCATGAGTAGTTTTCATTTGGTAGTCACTTAAAAAAATGTCTACATGGAAAAAATTAATATTTCATCTGTCCATCTATGAAGTACATTATAATAACCATCCCTGTTCAAAGGTGTCCAAATTTGCGCTCTGCAAATACCATAAACCACTTGAGTTCTTTATGGCCAATAGGTGTGGTCAAACATGTGAACATATGTTGAACATGAATTATGACACACCTGAGTGTTATTGCTCTAAATAAACAGCAGCAAGTTATTATCATCTAGGTTACCACTGAGTCGTTTTTAAGGTAAATGACAGTAGATTTACAAGCTTGTTATCTAAGACCAAAAGTTCCAGCTATATGAATCTCGATTCTTACCTTGTTCAGTAGTTTTGGTTGGAAGTTTCAGTCAGGAAACAGTTAAAGTCCAGTTTTATTTTTCCAGTTTGCAAAGGGCTGATGTGGGTCAAAAACACTGCGGACACAAAAAACTGAGTGTGCTTTCTCTCTTTTCTCTGTGTAATATACCGCCAGACGGGCCAAAACCACACCTCCAGAAACACTCCCCTCTCCAGCTGGAGACAAAACAAATACCTCGCAGCCGTATGGAGGAATGACACTTTCATTATTGTTAAATATGCACAGCAGACCAAAGCATATTTGGTAGCAGTCATTAGAACTTTTTACATTAACACACATTGTTTATTTTAAACAGGGTTATTTGTGGTAAAAGCCAAGCATTTTTTTAGATGGGTTTAAATGTACTTAGAGTGTTTGGGAGTAAAGTAAATAAATAAATAAAATTAATTAAATGAAATATATCCTTAATTAAAATATAACAATAAGACAAACGTGTAATGAATATTAGTTACAAATAAAATAAATAAATAAATATGGGATTATTCTCAAAATTATGTAAAAAATGAATACACAAATAGGATAAAATAAGATTTTCTCAAAATAAATGAATAAAAATTAGACTGGACCAATTTTTATTATTATTAAAATCAACATCTTTACTTAATCAAATATTTCGTTAATTGTTATTTAGGCAGATGTATGATATATTTTTTAAACAATACAAATTGTGATTCATAAAATATTTTACGAAAGCCCTTTTACATTTTAGGATGGGGGTCCATGGCATCAAAAACTTCAGAAAACCCCTGAAACATGCTATGGTGTTCTCATTATTGTTAAACATGCACGGGAGCCCAAACATATTGAGTACAACTGCACTTATATTTAATAATCAGAAAGAAAAAAAAAGAAAAGAAGGCAACAAACACACTGTTACAAACACTTTGTGTGTGTAACTTTAAACAGGGTTATTGGGGGAAAAGCCAAGCCTCTTCTTTTCCACTGAATTCACAGTTGCTGGCTGGCATTTCTAACTGTGGTGAAGCTCATGACACTGATACCTGTATTCATGAATGATTACGGATTTCACCAGTATTTTCTCAAGTATGCAGTTAACAGTTTCTGTCAATCATTTAAAAAGAAATATATTGCATGCTGAAATCTCCCTGTTGGCTTCTAAGGCTTTGGCTCTTGTGATGCAAATGAGCAGGTGTGATTATCATACATTAGAGCAGTATTATAATTATTATAATAGACGTTGTTATTATTATAAAATGTAGCTTGTTCCAATGCATTGTGATTACTGTAAAAGTCTGGCCTTAGTAATATTTTGAAATGTTCTTGTCATTTTGTATGCAATTATTTAATCAAAGTGTGTATGTGTCTGTCTTTGTGCACATGTAATTTGTATTCCTCATGTTGTGTAGGAATGCCAGTAAATTTTTTGGCACCCATAAGGAAAACCCATTGTGTGTGTTTTAAAATGTAACATTCCTGTGATGCTTAAGAAACATTTCTTATTATTATCAATGTTGAAAACAGCTGCACTTTTTAATGGAAAATGTAATGCATTAGTTTCAGTGTTCCTTGACCTCAGACTGGACTAAAGTATCCTGTCGTATCAAAGTAATAATAATATTAATAATAATTAATAATATTAATAATAATAAATAATAAAAAATAATTAAATGAGTTTCACATTATGCAGATTTGATCAAATAAAAAATAACAGTATTAGTCGAAAAAACACCAAATAAATGCAATTAGATTAAAATCAGCAAAATATTACAAAATAAATGTAAAAATAGATACAGTAATAGAAAAAAAAATAATGTTACTTATTAGATTTGCATATCAATGTATTAGATTATTATCAAAAATATGAAAATGTAAGATTCACTTATAATAATTATTCATAAATCATTAGGATTTGCCTGCTACATTTTAGGATTTGAGGACCTGTCACTAGGATGATCAAATTTGTAAGTCCATTGCATCCAAACAAAATAACCCCTATATAACGTAGATACCTCTGGTATAGTTTATAAAATATTATTATTATTATTATTTAGCTTCGTTGCTTATAAAATAACAATAAACCATTATTTCAGCCAAGAATTTAAAATATTTGTAGCACTTTACAATACGGGACACATAGCTACTTTAATATATTTACTAACATGTCATGAACAAACAATGAACAATGTTTGTACAACATTTACTAATGCATTATTAAAACCCAACATTGTGCTTGTTAAGTTAGGGATAAAGTACATCCAGGAGGTTGTTATCGCAGAATAAAGCCCCACATGAAGCTGTGGTATAAGACTGAAGGCCTTTATGCTGTGAAAACAACCATCCTGCATGTAATTTACTAACGTCCTGCATGTATGTAATCTACTAAAACTATGTTAAGCTGCTTTGACACAATCTATATTGTGAAAAGTGCTATATAAATAAACGTGAATTGAATTGAATTTACCCGTCTTATTACACAGCTACTTGACACAAAACATAATAATTAGACACAAAACATTGTTCTGAGCCAAAATAGTTGATTAATTCTTTAATTAAACGCAAAGCTGACAGAAACAAAAACAGCTTATGGAGTATACACTAACCTGCACATTATTCAGTCATAAGATGGCACCAAACAATTAAAAATGCAAAGATGCCAGAAACGAAGCATATACTAACCTACGTAATATTCGTTAATAACAAGATGGTGCCAAACAGTCAAAAATTGTTAAAAACCACAGCGTGATGGACAAGCAGATATATGATTGTGGATGTAAGGATACATTTGAACATATTTATTGGTGATTAGGGTGATTCGAAGTTACCAGATGAGCCTGCATTATTTAGCGGTTGTTATCCCGGAATAACATACCTTGGAATGTCATGACTAAACAATCAGAATCAAGTATTTCAGACAGCCACGTAATAACATTAGTTAATACACTGTTAGTTAACATGAACTAACAATGAACAACTATATTTTCAAGTTTTCCCATGTCTACACAGACAAGTGGCTGGGACAATGTTTCATTTAGTTGTCATAACCAAATGGCTTAAGATCCAAATTCATGAAGAATTGTTCAAATGACTCTGAATTGACTCGTTTTTTCCATATATCATTTTATATATGGTGCACTTTCAGATTTAAACCTCAGCTGGATGTTTTCACTAACTTAAAGCTGTGTTACACACTGCAAGGAAGGTAATTTCCAAAAACCCATAATAGTGGCTCTTTCACCAAGTTACAATTAATCTAAACTTCATAAGCACATACAAAGATCTCTGCACGAATTAATCCCCCAACTCCTCCACTTGTTTTGCAATACATTTACTGTAGCATGATAGAAAAAATGAATATCCTAGCTGTTTGTCAGAACAGGTTAAACTGAAATTTTCCAGGGTAAAGGCAGCACAACCCCCCAGCACTCCTCCTCCTGTCACTTTCTGTTGTTAAAGCGGTTTCAGACTTAAGCATTTGAAATTCCTCATTGTTCAGTGAAGATGGATCGGTATGTCGACTCTCCCACAATGCTAGAGACAGACAGAAGATTGCATAGGATTGCATGCAATGTCTTATCTCTGTTTCTTTTATGGTGACACTTTTTGTGGCCATTGAACGATCCTGCACTACCTGCTGTGCTTGGTTTTTGGATAACAAACATACCTTGAACAAAGCAAAGATGGACCAGGTGTGAATGCCAGACATTAGTAACTGAGTTGTTACACAGTTTTCCTTTAATTTAAGTGAATACTTGGCTATTTGGTAGATTGGTGATTGGTAGTAAAATGTAATTATTTACATACATTTTTGTCTAATAAGTCAACTAAGTATTAGTTGTATAAAAAAATATATATACAAGCATAAAAAATTAATTATAAAATAAATACAATGAGATTGCATTTATACAACAATTCGACGACATAATCGTGTATATAAAAAAAATCAAACATGGAGTCTCAAAAATCCTTTTGTAAGAGGAACTACTTTCTTCCACCATTCCTTCACATCTGCGGCTGGTCAGAAGAGCAGAAACCGTTGCTAATTCACTAACGTCACTTTAGAGCTAGTATTTGAATGATTCTGTAGCGTAATGTCTAAAGTGAAGACAAAACAGGTGATTTTGCTGACATTTTAAGATTAGAAGGCTGAACGGCATGAAATGCCATCAGTCTACAGAGATTTTCCAGTATTTCACTGTTGCAATCGGGTGATCACAATAATTAACCCCGAAAAAACCAAAGCAAAGCAAACACTACAAGATTAATATGGTATTAATACAACACTACAAAATACAAATGACAGAGTGTCACTTACCAGTTTTATAATGATTTGATCAGCTGTAATTAGAATTTTTTTGTTGAGTTTTTCCTCCCCTAAGGACGTATTATGCAATCTCTGTCGCCATCTTGTGGATGAACGTCAACCCTCTTTGCTCTGCTTAATGACAGGCTAATGGCCGACGCGCTGAGTCTCCGAAATTATAAATATTTAAATTAAGCATTATTCTTATAAATAAAGGCATAGTTACAATCTAAACAACTACATTCTCGCCTAAAAAGCCTCAAAAGTACATTATGTTGTCCAACAGCTGCGATATTTGTCAAACTGTAATGAGTTTATTGATCTGCTGTCACTGGGAGGAGTATGTGGGCGGAGTAATACACAAGGGTGAAGAGGCTGCATATGAGTGCTGATATTTGCAGCTATCAGCCAATCAGATTCGAGAACCGAGATTCGAGACAGAACTGTTGTGTGTGTATATATATATATATATATATATATATATATATACACACACACAGATTTTGTTTTCGTTTTTTATATAGCACATTAAAATGTTTTCCGTTTAATTTTAATTGCCCCAGAATATATATATATATACACAAACGATCTTTCAAATCGAATTGGACATACACATTTTTCAAGGTAACTTTACAATAATAAACTGGAAAATAATAGGGAATGCTTCAAATATGACACATTTAATTCAGAGGCTGTTGCTCAGCATTGGCTCAGTTCAGTCACGCTGTTGCAAAATTAATCGATTGTGAAAGAAAGCTGGTTTGTATCAAGTGTGAAGCAAAGTATCTGAAGAACTAGTAATTAGCCAATTTCTTTTTTTCTTTCAGACAGAACACATCTGGGAAGAGCTGTGAGGCATTTATGGGAATGATCATTATCTGAACCAATTCTACATTGTTGCAATTCATGCTGAACTAATCTAAACCCTCCAGGTAAATAAGATCCTGTCATTACCTTCATTTGCGTGTTACGGAAAGGACAGTAATTATTTTGATATTACAGCATGAACAGAGCCCTGCCCGAATGAACAATGTGGTTTTTGATGAGTGTGTGAGTTCATGTGAATAGAGAGGTGTTCAAGCCTCTTATGTTGTGCCCTTTTCTTTGTCTTGGGTGCTTACAAGCCCCGCATACATGTTGAGACGCCTCCAGAACTCTTTAATATTCAGATGTCACATTCATCTCCTCCCACACTTCTGATGCAGATGAGGTCACAGGAACTGCCACAGAAACTATGCGAGGCTCGGCCCAAAGAATCAAGGTGTGGCACTTTTACTGTCTGCTCTGTGTTTTGATAACATTGATAAAGGTCACTTGTCATTTTGGCATTTTTCAGATAAAAAGGGTGTGTGACTGGGGTTCGCTGCCTTTTTTTTTAGCAAAAGGTCAGTGAAGCTGTTAATGTTATGCTTGTTTTATTTTGTTAGGGTTTTATATGCAGGTACTCTTTCACACATATACTGTACAACCCTCCAACAAAATTTACCACATGCTCAAATAAGTCAGTCTCACTTTAAATTAAGTGGCCTTAAAGGGATAGTTTACCCAAAAATGAAAAATCTGCCATAATTTACTCACCTTTGAGCTGTTTTCTTTTTGTTTTTGTTTTTTTATTCTGTTGAACACAAATAATGATATACTGAACAATTGATGTTGTTGGAAACCTGTAACCATTGACATCCATAGTATTTTTTTTTTTTCTATGGGTGTCAATGGTTACAGGCTTTCAACATTCTTCAAAATATCTTCTTTTGTGTTAAAAAATTCCTAAACTGGTTTGTAACAAGTCAAGAGTGAGTAAATGATAGCAGAACTTGCATTTTTGGGTGAACTATCTTTTTAACTACTATTATGAACTTATATTGAAGCTAATCATTTGGTACAATGCACTTAGTATGTGCATACATGTTTTTACATTTAAAAAATATATATCTGCATGTAATAATTTCTGTAATTACATTTATAAATACACGGTTTACCCATTACTTAACATATTTACACAACCCTTAAACTTACCCATACCACCAAAACTGTCCCTAACCTATATTTCACCTCAGTAGCACCATTGGTATTGAGGCTATTGAGTGTTGTGCAATACAATACAAATGTACATTTATGATGAACAGTAAGTACCTACAAGTTAAGCTTACTTAATATAAAAGGGGGACAAAAAGTTTTAATTTCTAGCAATAAAATCTATACCAGAAGAAGTAGATTTAACATTAAGTTGTGGTTAGTAATAGCTATTTTGGGAATAATTGAGAAAATTAATTGTTTTATTAGAGGGAAATAAGTTTGAGATAAACTTAATGTATTCACAGTACTCATTGCCAGGCTACAAAATGCTAATCAATGTAATAAACATGATATATACATAATACATAATATAGTTATATACACACGATACATAATAAAAGCAAATATCCCACTCTAAAAAAATTGCTTTAACAAAAAAAAAAAAAACCTTTACACGCAATTAGTTGAGGTCTACTCTATAAAACAAGATTAAAAGAAGTTAATTAAAAGAAATAATATTTAGTTTTACCAACTTAATGAAATCTAGTTCTTAAATAGGAATTTGTAAAAATGAGGGTGACGCTTTATTTTAAGGTGTCCTTGTTACGTGCATAGTGATTACAATTAATTAAGCATAATTACAGGCAACTAACCCTAAACCTAACTCTCATCCCAACCCTAACCAAAAAGTTAGTGCATGTAATTAATTAATATTATTCAGAGGTTGCATGAATAGTTACACTGTAACAAGAACACCTTAAAATTCAGTGTAACCCACTTTAGTTTACACTCTCAGAAATAAAGGTACAAAATCTGTCACTGGGGTGGTACCTTTTCAAAAAGTACACTTTTGTACCATACAGGTGGGCATTAGTAGTTTTAGGTTCACTTTTGTATCATTAAGGTACTAAGAGGTACACATTTGTACTTTTCAGGTATTAATATGTACCTTTAAGGACCTGTTAGGAACAAAAATGTATCTTCTGAAAAGTTACCGCCCTAGTTACAAATTTTGTACCTTTATTTCTTAGAGCGTACAGTCTGATTTTGCATATGCTTACTACTTATAATCATTACATAAACTAATAAACTACAGTTAAAAACACATGCCTACCCCTCAGCCATACATTAAACTATGTTAAATTACTTTTTTAAAGTCATGTAGCCCCATTACAGAATGTTAACTTCTTTATTTTGAACTGAAGATAATATACAGTAAAAAGCAATTAGTTGACTTTACTTTTAAAAATGGAGTAAACCTGCGAACTTACAATTAATTAAATTAATTATGTCCATACTACTAAGTGAACTACTTCCATACTACCATAAACAGTTCAAAGTTACAACAGGTTTACTCACTTTTTGTTTTTTATGTAACTAATCACTTTTTACAGTTTATAAATTGTCAAAGTTTTTTTTTAAGTGTATTGGTAACAGATTTCAGTCATAACTTGGAAAAAATTGCAAAACCAAAAGTCAGTTATTGGTGTGCCCTTAAAGTTCGTCTTACATCGGTCTATAGGGAGACTGTTCTGAAATGTTCTGAAGTAGTAGTAGGTTTCTTTTAGCTCTTCTTTAGACCTTTGCTGTTTTATCTTTCTTTCTCTGTCCAAATGTGATCATATATTCAGGTCTGAACGCACTTCACAACTGCCAGAGTTTTATCAGCTGTTTTCCCTCTTGAAATATGATTTTACTGCATTAGCTTGCATGTTTGTGATAATTAATATGACTTATGACGTAATGTCAGAGTGTTAATATTTGACATTTCAGCTATATATAATCTCTCCGATCCAATGATGTGTTCACTACAAACAGAGATGTTTTGTGTTGAATGGTTTAACAAAGATTATTAAGACATGCTGAATAATAAACATCTGCATAAAAAATAACACCAACTTCATATTATGTTTTGCAGTGGATTAAAAAAAATAAATCATTGCTGTAACTGATTTCAATTATGATGCACATTTCCATCATTTGAACTACGTTATTTCAACTTATTTCAGGCAAATAGAACCCAAGAGCAAAATTTATTTTGAACCAATCATGTCAAATAATTTTCACTTCAATTACTTTAATTAAACTTCTCTGGAACACAGTTTACTCTTGAGGTGATTTGCAAAACCTGAATTTTCTGATAATTATTCAAACTTAACTATACTAATAACACTTATTGTTGACAGAAACTGTTCTCAGGAACTGGCATTACAGTTATAGCTCACTGAGTGAAACAACAAACTATATTGTTGTTAATAAAGCTGTCAACACCCAAAGCATGTGTGCTACATTTCTGCAAAGCAATAACTTCAAAACCATACTTCAAACATTTCTAAATTTTCTAAATAAATGAAGATTAAACTCTAACAAGTCTTTCTTTTGACTTAAAACACATAAGATTACTTTTATCGTCAACATTATTCTCTCTTAATGCAGTCCCATGCAAAACATTCACTGTTAAAAAGCAGGGTCCCTCTTCATATGGGAACTTAAATGTGTGTCTGGTAACAGACTATGGGAGTACGTCAGATGACCAATCACTCTGAAGAGTAAGAAAACGGGCCAATGAATGCCAAAATGAATTGGCAGAGCTCAGCTCCACAGCTGACAGTGATTAGCCATTAGTGCTATATAAGGTGCCAGCTGAGAAGCGAGCACTAGAATTTAGCTTTCAGAGCCTCTCACGAGACTGAAGACACTCTATCTGCCAACCTGATTTGAAGACTGAAACCAGTTTACTCACAAGTGCGGGAGATGACGCGACAGCGGCGGTCGATCTGGGCTTCCTGCCCCCTGGGCGTTTCGCTGGTGTGCACAAAAGAGCAGTTTCCATTAAAAGAGCAGATTCCCTAAGAGAGCAACACAGTCAATCAACATGTCTTTTTCAAGACGCTGTTCTGACTGCATTTCTGGATGCGGTGGTTCCTATCTCCGGATGATGGGCATGGGTATCGCATCACAGGTCTGGGGGTCCAGCATGTCGATGCGGTGCTCGCGGACAGCTCATGCTCTCGCTGTGAGGGTCTGGCTGTTGCACAGCTGAGATTGTGGCTTCCAAGCCACCCCCGTTGTTCCCTGTGAAAGCGGTTAGCACGCGGGCAGATCTGAGGATCACAGTGGGGGTTTATCCGTCGCCTCCGGGCCCGCAGACCCCCCACTCCTCCACAGCGCGCCCCATCCAAGCTTTGGGTGGTTGTGCGGTTCATCCCTGGATGCCCGCGCCTCTGCTTGATGACACCGGACATCAGACGCCCATCGCGACATCGGAGGGCGAGCTGTCATGCTCAGATGACAGACCGGGCTCGCTACCATCCTATGGGTGCGATGCGTAATCACGGTTCTCGAGTCAGACATAATGGCTGCGCTTCCTGGGCTGCTTTGGCGGTGTGGCTGGAGATGGCTTGTCCCGCTGGTGTGGGACAAGCCATCTCCAGGGACAAGCCAGTCTCACCTTCAGGCCCGACTAGAGGTGTGGCGTGCGGGCTAATGTAAGATGAATCTTCCAGCTCCCGTCCACTTTTTCCCAAGGGCGCACAGCAAGCGCATGCTGGCATAGAGGGGGTTTTTCTCCACCTGCTCCTCGTGCGCTTCCGCCTTCACCTCCCCTGATGGCGAGGCGGCCAGTGGGTACGAAGCTATTCCTCAGGTGGTGGGCGCCGCCACCTGGAGGGGTAAGCTGAGACCCCCGTCCAAGGCGGGTGGGTTATCTGTGTCTCTCATGGCCAGAGCCCACACCGCTGCGGGCCATGCCGCTTCTGCCCTGCACCACGGCACCCCAGGCTTATGCGTAAGCACCGCACGGTGGTCGACTATGCTCTCATGACCTACAAGTCGGCCGCCCGTGCCCTGGGGAGGATGATGGCCACACAGTGGTCTGGAAATGCCACCCTTGGCTTACCCTATCAGATATGCGCCGCGCTGACAGAGTACGCTTTCTTGGTGTGCCCATATCCCAGGCAGGCCTACTCTGCGACACTGTCCGGGACTTTACCCAGGAGTCCTCGGTGGTGATAGATCAGCCGTGCGCGATGGAGCAGGTCATCTCCTGGTGGGCTTGGAAAACTGCTCCCCCACCGGACCCGTCCGCGCTGGCTGTTCCTCGCCGAGAGCGCTCTTCCCGCGGCTCTAAAATGCTCCGTCGTCACAGCCCATTCCACTGGCTAGTGAACGCGCCGCTCCCGTCATAGGTCGCCGTAAAGTCCGGTAATCGGACCATGAAGCGAACCTAAGGCGGGCCGCTTGGAGAGGAGGAGAACCGTTCTTTCCCCGGTGGAGGGCTGGGGCTCCCCCGCGAATGAATGTAGTGATCCGAAAAGAGCGGCTTTTTCTCCCTCTGGCTGTGGAAGCCCAATTGCTGCCAGCATGGGACGCGCTGCCTTCCAGCTCTCAGCTTTGGTGCACTTCACCACAGGCTTTGAGGGCACCAGAGGATGACCTCCTTTCTCACACCTCCAGCCTCTCCGCGTTATCCTGGAAGGAAGGTAAGAGTCAATCTCTTATTTTTAGTTCTTCCTCGGGACACTCCGCTTCCCGGGTGAGCACTCCCCATCCCGAAGCTGCCCCTCCGCGGGTACGTCAGCGATCGTTCCGGTGATGCTGCTCGTTCGGACTCTGTCAGCCTGGTTAGCGCTGCTCAGCCCGTCGTAGTAGCTCACACGGACGGTCAGACTCGGCTATGCATTTCAATTCGCTGTTGGCCTCCCGAGTTCACGGGTGTGTATTTGAGCGGTCATCGCTATGCCACCCCTGTCTCGCGTGAGAAGATTGTTATCCTCTTCGGCGCACACGCATCGGCATTTTTGATTAATTATTTACTAGGTTAAATTTTTTTCAGACCTTTGAATTAGTCGATTATTCATAGGGACCTGGTGCTCCAGCACCTCGGCCTGTTGGGGTTTCAGGTCAACCGAGAATGAGCAAGCTCTCCCCCGGGCAGAGCTTCTCTCATCTCGGGTTGGAGCTGGACCCGATCTCCATCTAGGGCTAGTGCTGCCCTGTCCGTTTAATTCGGCAGTCATAGTGGTCTCACTGAAGTTTTTCAGAGGCCGCTCAATTGTTCATATGAGACCACTTCAGCGCTGGCTTCGCGATCGGGTCCCCAGATGGGCATGGCGCGCGGAGATGCACCGGGTGTCCATCACCACGCTGTGTCTCTGCACCTTCAGCCCCTGGATGGACCTTGCCTTCTACGGCCTTGGGTGCCCTTAGAACAAGTGTCCAGTCATGCTGTCATTCTGACGGATGCTTCCAGTACGGGCTGGTGGGCTGTGTGTATCAAGCATGCAGCTGCAGGTTCGTAAATCAGACTTCGGTTGCGTTGGCATTCAATTGCCTGGAGTTGTTGGCAGTGTTTCTCGCTCTCCACCGGTTCCTACCGATACGGGAGGAGACACATGTGTTGGTTAGGACGGCCAGCACTGAAACCGTTGATGTGCGCTACCGCCGCATGTCTCAGCTCGCTCGCCATCTGCTCCTCCGGAGTCATGCGGTTTAATAGCTGCGCGCCATTCATATGCCGTACGAGCTCTACCGTGCCAGCTTACATGCTCTCACGACAGTTACGTTTCCGGGAGAATGGAGACTCCTCCCCGGCACAGTCCAGCTGTTATGGGCACGCTTCAGAGAAGCCCAGGTCATCCTGCCGCTTCTCCTGAGCGACCCTTCCCCAGCTGCTTTCCCTGCTCTGCACGGATGTGCTGGCTCTCAGCGGGCCCTGGGTTTTCGCAATATGTGTTTTTCCCCAGTGAGCCTGCGCGCACAGACTCTGTGCAAGGTCGGGGAGACGAGGAGCGGGTCTCTCCCGTTGCGCCTCCTTGGCCCAACCGGACCCGAGTTTCCGGACTCACACTCCTCGTGATGGCCCTCCCTGACGAATTCCCCGGAAGAAGCACTCCTTTTTCTGGGACGGGCACCCCTGGCACCCGCGCAGCGTTCTGGAACCCCCATGGAGGGTTTCTATACAGAGCGCGGTGGACTTAGGTGACCTATCAGTAGATGGTTAACACCGTCTCTCAGGCTAGAGCACCCTGTATTGGCATGCCTATGTCCTGTAGTGTAGTCTATTCGTTGTGTGGAGCTCTTCTCTCTGAGAAGAACCCCGGACATGCCAGATTAGTGTTGTGTTTTCTTCCTTCAGGATAACTGGAGCGCACCCTCCACACTGAAGGTTTGGCGTGCTGCCATCCCCACTCTCTGTGGGGAAAGCATAACCTCACAGAGGCGCGTGGCACCAGATGGTTAATTCCATCCCCGCCCCCCTCTCTTGCCCTCTTGGAATATCTCTAGCCCCAGCAGTTATGGTTAGGTCCGTTGAGCCACTCGACTCAGTATCTATAAGTTTTCTGTCCATGAAGGCAGCTCTGCTGGTCGCGTTGGTATCACAGGAGGGTTAGGATTCCAGTGGCATTTTCGGTCAGCGAATCGTGCCAGGAATTCGGACCAGCCTACTCTCACGTTTACCTGAGACCCCGGTTCAGCTTGTGCCAAGGTTCCTACCACCCCTTTTAATATTAAAAGTGGTAATGAGCCTGCAAGCGCTGTCTGAGGAGGAGGCAGACCCAGCCCTTTCATTGCTATGTCCGCGCACTGCGCTTAATGTGACACGTAGAGCATACGTCTTTAAGCAGCTCTTTTCTGTTATGATCAGCAGAAGGGAAGTGCCGTATCAAAGCAGAGGTTGGTCCATTTATAGTTATGCCATCGCCATGCTTCCTAACCCGGAGATACGTGCGCTTTTTCTATTCTGCTAGTAAGTTTCCTGCTTGGCGAACTCTAGAGAATTCCTCCGAGGCCCCCAGCACCCGACTCAGCGGAGGAGCTCAGTGTGATGTCTGGTATGCCCACTCTTGGTCTACCCACATGCTGAGGTTTGGTGCCAGCCATGCGCGATCCCCGATGGTGATCCCATATGCCTATTTCAGCCACGGAGTGTTCCTCCTGACCAGGCGGACCGTGTCTTCCCTACCCGCTAACCAGCTTATCATATGTAGCACTCTCCCTCCATAGGGCTAGTCCATATGTTCTTATTGCCATCAAGTCTCCCCTTTTGGGTAGCAGGTGGTCTCCGCAGCGTCCTCCCCCTTCTGGGACTGGCACGCTTTCCCAACATACTGTCGTATTTCTAAAATCCCTAGGCAAGGCAAGTTTATTTATATAGCACATTTCATACACAGTGGCAATTCAAAGTGCTTTACATAAACAGGAATAAAGTATAAATAAAATAAAAACAAATAATATAAAAACAGATGAAAACAGCGTAGAGACAGTTTTTCCATATTCCAAAACACAGGTGTATCATATTTCTTATTTTACTCTGGGACTTCCCCTATACTGGTGATCACCCCACATCTGTGGACTTTTTCGGTACCTATTTATTTATCTATTGGACGTCTCCAACAGATTCGATTTTTCACCTAAAATCGAAAAGTAAAGCTTTACAGCTCTAATTTCGTGACCCCCAATTTCAACTTCCTTCTGGAAGTAAATCGCATGACCCCTGATTTCTACCCCCTCCTGGGAGTAGAACGTATTAGCTAGCCAAACGTAATAAAAGGTCTTGATCTCAGCCCTAGACTATATTAGCTAGGTAAAAGCACATTTACGACCCCCAATCTAAAATTCTAATTATTCCCATGTAATGGTAATTAAGGGCCTAGGGGACGTTGGAAGGTTGCGCTCTTGGTGATGCTTGTGCACTCACGCTACGCTTGGCAAACTTCACATCAGGAGCGTGACGGGCTTAGCTGCTGTGGCGTTTTCCATACAGTTTTCTATAGTCTGTTACCAGACACACGTTGAAGTTCCCATATGAAGGGGAACGTCCTGGTTACGCCCGTAACCCACGTTCCCCGAATAGGGAATGGAGACGTGTGTCTCCACTGCCACAGCAGCTGAGTCTCCAGCTGTTAGCTGAGTGATCGGCTCTTCAGCAGGCAAATTCTAGTGCTTGCTTCTCAGCTGGCAGCTTATATAGCACTAATGGCTAATCACTGTCAGCTGTGGAGCTGAGCTCTGCTAATTCATTTTGGCATTCATTGGCCCGTTTTCTTACTCTTCAGAGTGATTGGTCGTCTGAAGTACTCCCGTAGTCTGTTACCAGACACACGTCTCTGTTCCCTATTTGGGGAACATGGGTTACGGACGTAACCAGGACGTTCCACACAATTCATGTTGTCCCAACACAAATCGATGTAGTTAACTTTAACAAATGTAAGTGGACTGAACATAAAACAATTAAGTTGTTCCAAAAAAATCTCAAGAATTGTGTTGTTTCAGTTCACTTTGAATAAGTAATTTGAACAAGGGCGGCACGGTGGCTCAGTGGTTAGCACTGTCGCCTCACAGCAAGAAGGTCGCTGGTTCGAGTCCTGGCTGGGCCAATTGGCATTTTTTAGTGGAGTTTGCATGTTCTGCCCGTGTTCGTGCGTTTCCCCCACAGTCCAAAGACATGTGCTATAGGTAAATTGGGAAAGCAAAATTGGCCGTGGTGTATGCGTGTCTGATTGCGAGAGTGTATGGGTGTTTCCCAGTACTGGGTTGTGGTTATAAGGGCATCCACTGTGTAAAACATATGCCGGAGTAGTTAGTGGTTCATTCCGCTGTGGGAACCCCTGTTAAATATGGGACTAACCCGAAGGAAGTTAATGAATGAATTTGAACAAGCAGCAACATCTTTCTTTTCTTTTTTTTTGAGTGTTCACTAAACAGGTACACCAATACAATTCTTTCAGTTTGTACCAACACAAATGGATATAACTTCATTATTATTTTTTTGATTTAATTAAGAACATAAAACAAATAAACTGTCCAAGGGTCATAGGGTCATAAATGGTCAAGGATTGTGTTTCAGCTCATTTTAGAACAAGCAGAAAAAAAACTTTTTGTGTGAAACGAAGCAGCCTCTTTAGAAACTTGGCAGGGAAACTTAACAAAACAACGTCACTCCTGCCAAAAACAATTATCATGCTTTCCGTGATGAAATCATAGTTTCATAGTCTTCTTTGACACCTCTCCATTCTGCTGTGAGATAAAAAAAAAAACTATAAATACAGTATATAAACTATGTATATACTGTAGTCGCCTAATGGAACTACTGTAAAGCTACTTCTGTGAATAGATAAATAGTTTAGATTAACATACACAACGACCCTGTTTCCCCTGCTTCTGGTATCTGCTAAGTGCCGCTCCCAGTTGAACAATGCATCACATTTTCTGTTCATTGTTCTTGTCTTGACATCCACAACGTCCTGATTAGCAGGAAGCCGGGAAACAGCACTTAATGTGAGGTGATCTAGATTAAGAGGAGGACCTTCCAACCACTGTGGAATAAATTATATAATACGAAACTTCATTCAACAGTTGACCTAAAAACAGCTCCACCTTTTAACTGTAAGCCTGATTTCAGTCTCAATCCAAACACAAGGATGTAAAAATATCAATTTACACTTACATCTAATTAACACTGCTGTAGTTTGAGTTTTCAGTTTATTTCTGCTCTCTAGTTACATTATGGGACTCTGATCACTGCTCTGACAACATTTGATGTTGAAAAGTTTAACAAAGTGACATTTATTGAGACTTTTTAATTGTTTAAATGATATATTATCTGACTTCATTATGTGAAACCATTAACGACACCTTAAAATAACCGTTTTTTTTTTAACCAATCGGTTAGACGTAAAGATGAAAATATTAACATTAACAATGATGGCAATATTTGACAATTTATGGCAATAATAAATGAACAAAAAAGTTGGTCAATTGACTTACAAATGTTATTTAGGCTACTAAGATTCACTACGTTCAAATAAAATGTAGACATTTTTTTTTTAGACCACAAATTTTTTTTCAATGTGTAAAATCTCAGTCTAACTTGGTCTTTTGTGTGATCTAGCCTATGATTAAAAAAAGTTAATTAACTGTTTACAGTAGGTGGTGCTATAAGAAATTAGTTTATTGCTGGAAATACTTAAGGCAGGGGTGCTCAACTCTGTTCCTGGAGATCTATCTTTCTACATCCAACATTATGAAGCTGCAGGCCCAGAGACCCAACTGCACGCTTAGACCTGCACTCTCAGACCTATCGTTAGGGTTAGGGTCACTTGTCAGATGTTGCTACTTGCTAGAAAGTGCTGGTCTGAGCGTGTAATTACAAGATGTCCTCACTGCAGGCTGTAACCACGATGACGTACTGGACCAGGTCCACTACGTAGTGGACATTGTGCCGCCCACTAAGGTAACGCCCATACTACAGTTGGGTTTAGGGTAGGGGGAGGTGTAGGCAATCGTCCATTACATAGTGGAACTGGTCCAGTACATCATCAAGCTGCGGGCTGCAGCGAGGACTGTCTCTGCTGTTGGGTCTCCGGACCTGTCGCTTTACCCGACCCAACAGCAGGTAGCACTGTCGGAGAAAATGATAGGTCTGAAAGTGCTGGTGTGAGCGTGCAGTTGGGTCTTTGGGCCTGCAGCTTCACTCTAATCCAGAGTTTAGCTCCAATCCTGATCAAACACACATAAACCAATTTATTAGGACCTGAACAGCACTTGATAATTACAGGCAGGTGTGTTTGATATAGGTTGCAACTGAAATCTGCTGGAAGGTAGATCTCCAGGAACAGGGTTGAGCACCCCTGACTTAAGGTATATCAAGCTGTAGCTAAATACATCTTTTATTATTAAAAACATTTATTAATATATATATATTTTTTTTAATAAACATTTGTTTTATCATTAAACCTGTATCTGTTTCAACCTTCAAACTATGGGTGACCCCTCATGAATCTTTGGCAACCCCTAGGTTGAGAGACACTGATGTAAATTACTGTACAAAAAATCCATCTGTTATTATACAGATTTACTTATCATTTCATATAAACCATTATTTCAATTGACTAAAAATGGCAGAAGAAATCACACATTTTCAATATAAGAAGCATGTCAAAACATAAATTGATGGCCCATAAATTAATTCAAAATCCTAAATAAATGAATTAATAGCATTTGAAAAGGAAATTGTCATGCTAATAATCGTAACAATAATGTTTATGGTGTTTATATGTTACCTATGGATAAGTTAACATATGAGATATGGTCACTAATCAATATACTTTAAAATACTTTACAAACTTTGTCTGTGAGCCGTAATCTCATCCCCCAATATATCATGTCCAATATTTAGCTAATCGAAATGAATTGAGAAAAGTATGAAAGCGTTTTTTTCGGCAAAGGGAATAATCAGCTCCCATTGTGTTGCAATAGTGTCTTCTAGGTGTGGTGTTCCGCTGTCCACATGCTTAAGATCATTTCAGTCAAGCGTTCAAGATGGTATCAGTTAAAAAGCACACAAGTCATTCAGTTCATGAACACAACAGAAAAAGATTAAGTTAATACAATAATTGATTATTTAACATTGCTATTATAATATTGCAACCAAACCTTTATATGCAAAACTTTGATTTATGGTACTGAGAGAACTTTGACATTAAGAAGGGAGTTTCGGTGTTTATGTAGAGCTTGTTGACAACTTTAAATATTTGCATAGCTCATGCATAGCTGATCAATAATTATTGTGTGAACTATTAAATAATTAAAGTACACATCCATCATGCAGTTATCATTGATGCCACCATTAGATGTTTTGTTGACAGGGTAATTATGATATTAACCTCTTCAACTGTTTATTTTGCCTCAGTAAGGTATGTTAGTCCCTGTATATGCAAATAACGAGTTTTTCTTTAGTAGCCAAGTAAATGTCAGTCATTTTTACCATACAAATGTCAATCATGCATTGAAACACCTTGTCCCTAAGATTTTGCAACTAGTTGAGTTCCTACACTCCTAAAAATTTAAGTTCTTATTGGCATTGACGGTTCCATGAGGAAACTTTCCATTGCACAAAAGTTTATTTAGGGTGTAGAAATGTTCTGCTTTTTGGAACCTTAACGTTAAATCACACACACACACAATGGGTAAAAAATAAGCATTACACATGTCACCATTTTTCTCAGAAATCATTTTTAAAGGTGCTGTTGACTTGCAATTTTCACCAGATTTTGGTAATAACAAAAGTAATCAATACATGCAAAGAAAACACCACTTAGTTTAGAAATGAAGTTATAATGGGTTGAAGTGTAACCAAATGAAATGACACAGGGAATAAGTATTAAACACATGAAGAAAGGGAGGTGCAAACAGCATGGAAAGCTCAGACAGCAGCTGAAATCTCTAGTTAGATAGAACTAACCCTACCCCTCATCAATCAAACTCTCAACTGATTTCAGAAAAAGAAAATAAAGCTGCTAGAATGGCCCAGCCGATCACCTGACCAGAATCCAATAGAAAATAAGAACTTAAGATCAGATTTCATGCAATAGATCCACATGTCAAGATTTTTAGACTGAAATATGAAGTGAAAAAAATCACACCAGAGCAATGCATTCCCCATTCTCCATACAAGAGGTGTGTTGAAGCTGTCATTACCAAAAACAAAAACGTTTATACAGTGTAGTAAATGCATTTCAGTAGATCAGTACTTTCTCCTTGTGTCATTCCATTGTTACTACACATAATAACATTCTGAATACTGTTTTGCGTTATTTGGATGTTTGGAGTTTTACCAAAATCTGGGTCAATTTCATGTCAACTGCTTCTTTAGAAATATATTTACCAGGAAAAATCATGACGTGTGACTTCGTGAATTTTACCTGATGTATACAGTTGAAGTCAAAATTATTGTTATACTGTTACATTTGAATTCTTTTATATTTTTCCCCCAAGTTCTGTTTAACGGAGAAAAGACTTTTTCCAACACATTTGTAAACAATAGTTTTAATAACTAATTTCTAATAACTGATTTCTTTTGTCTTTGCCATGATAACAGTACATACAATTTGACTAGATATTTTTTAAGATACTAGTATTCAGCTTAAAGTGCAATTGAAAGGCTTACGGGACTCTGACCATTTGATGTTGACTGATCATTTTGATCACATTTGATGTTGAAAAGTTTAACAAAGTGACATTTAATGACACTTTTTTAGTTGTTTAAATGATATATTATCTGACTTTATTATGTGATTATCTGACTTTATTAAACCATTAATGACACCTTAAAATAACCCATCAGTTGTTAGGTTTTTAATAATTGCAACAGCCACGTAAATATTAAACTATTAAGATTAACAATGATGCCAATATTTCAAAGGAACAAAAAAGTTGGCCGATTGACTTACAAATGCTATCTAGGCTACTAAGATTCACTACGTTCAGATAAAATTAGAGTAGATTTGTATTTTAGACACTTTTTTTAGAATCCAATTTTTTTTTTCACTAGTGCATTTAACTTTAGTCTAACTTGGTCTTTTGTGTGATCTAGTCTATGAATAAAAAAAGTGAATTCAATTTTGATGGTAGATGGCGTTAAAGGCCAAAATGCTTGAAGAAATTTGTTTAATAACTGGAGGTACTTAAGGTATATCAAGTAGTTGTAATTAAAT
>CAIGQV010018201.1:10238840-10282170 GCA_903798115.1 Danio jaintianensis | reverse complement strand
TATATATATATATATATATATATATATATATATATTGTCACCGTCACAAATTAGATATATAACTGTCAGTAATTTGTTTATCGTCAAACTGGGATCTGTTTCAACCCTCAAACTATGGGTATCTTTGGTGATGGGAACCAAGGATGTAAACTACTGTATAAAAATCATGTAAAAAGCTCTTTGTTGTTGTACAGATTTACCTATTTCATATAAAACATGTTATTTCAATTTTACTAAAAATGGCAGAATAAATCACTCTGTTAAACTGTAGAGTTACATTTTCAATATAAGAAGCATGTCAAAACAGAAATTGAGGTTAATTGGGTTAACTAGTCAAGTTAGGGTAATTAGGCAAGTCATTGTACAACAATGGTTTGTTCTGCAGTCCATTGAAAAAAAAAAATCTTAAGGGGGCTAATAATATTGACCTTTAATTTGTTTTTAAAAAAACTATATTCCAGCCAAAATAAAACAAATAAGACTTTCTCCAGAAGATAATATTATCAGATAATACTGTCAAAATTTCCTTGCTCCAATAAATATTATTTGAAAAAGGGCTAATAACTGTACACTCAACTATATATATATATATATATATATATATATATATATATATATATATATATATATATCCACAGTGTAACATCTATGATGGCTTCTTCAGAATTCTTTTGATCATGGGAATTGTGTGCATGTAAATTAGCTTGAGGGTATTTAACACATAACCAGTGCGGGGAAAAAAAAACAACTGTCACATCGCATGACAAATCTTCTCTCGTACCCTAAGGCTAACCTCTGAAAGGTTGAAGGTTTTAAAAGATTACATAAATCATGTATACACTGATTTAAACCCTTGTGTATGAGCTGTAATCAATTTGAAGTCTACTTTAATTTGGTTTAATTGTTGAGGGTTGAAATGAATGCCATAATTCAATTTGGAAATATTTGACTTGAATTATGGTGGACAAAATGAATGT
Source organism: Danio jaintianensis (assembly GCA_903798115.1). Classification (NCBI taxonomy): domain Eukaryota; kingdom Metazoa; phylum Chordata; class Actinopteri; order Cypriniformes; family Danionidae; genus Danio; species Danio jaintianensis. The sequence continues at coordinate 10,281,193 of CAIGQV010018201.1, read as the reverse complement.
CCATCAAACCCACCCACTCAACCACACCCCCAACTCCCACCCAGGAGGTGACTATACCAACCAAAGACTTGACAAACTTGTAAATCCACACTGTACAGCATATATTTAATGTTTATTTACAACAGGATATTAACATTTCATACTCAGATCATGCATTTAATATCAGAACAGTTTGAAAGTGCCTCCAAAACACACTTTAAAAAAGGCTTTGCTGGGTATAACTGCTCATTTTGCATCACTTTAATCATGTTAGTAAAACATAAAAAGCTTGAATATATATAATGTAGGAAAATAAAACTAAAATTGAAATATGATTTACAGTACAGTCAACCAAAAGTTAAAACAAAAACATGATTAGATTGGAGAGACTGAAGCTGAAGAGGTTTTTTTTTTTTGTGCCTTTTTGTCAAATTCAGTCTTAGTTTCCAAAAACATGACTATAATTTTAGATGTCATTAAGTTTTAAACTAGAGACCTTGTTTTTGTAAACATCTACATTCAGTTTTGAAATAATTATACAATTAATTTGTAATGCTTGTCAATAGTCCTATATCATGACACCAACATACAAGTTATCATTAGGCTTTACTGCAAAAGATTTACAGAGAGAACGTTTCTAATATTACACAAACATTTCAGTTTTAGTGTTAAAATTGACCAATGCGAGTGATTATCAGTTAACCAGTCCACAATTTCTTCTATAGACCATTAGCGTTTTTAATTCCACTCAACCAAATAAATCTAACAACCTATAGTGTTGAAAATGGAGCATAAATAAAGGTAGTGGAACATGTATGTTGGTTGAAAGATCACACTGACTGCGAATCTTTTGAAAGGAGCTGAAAAATGCTCTAAACACACAAGTGAAGTGGCAGTGCAAGATAGGGAACCATTTGGTAAATCAAAACAAAGAATTAGCATAATACACAGGGACTTTTGAATTTAAAGAGGTAGTCTGGGCATATTCAAGATTTCAGGCTTTTTTTCTGCTAATTGCTTAATTGTATTCTAAAAATCTTAAGTATTTATGCCACGTGAATGACAAAATCATTTACCATGTCTACTTTAAACATTAATACCCCAATGTCTGTAAAATTATCTATTGACAGGTGTCCGTAAATGTGCAGTTTTAGACCCATTGTGTATGATATTAAGATGATTTCATTTGATAACTATACAATGCTTTTCTGAACAGGTGTTTGACACTATTTTCTAGGTTAGTTAATATTCAAACTGACATTGTAACATTGAAGTGAGTGTCCCGAGGCAATATCAGCTACTTTCGACATTAAAAATTCTGTATAATTACATTCTGTATAATAATATAATCTGCTGTGAAACATTATTATCTTTAGGCTTTATATTTTAAGCCTAATGAAGGTGTACATTACTAGAAAATAAAAGCAGACGTCACAGTTAAGGCGCAAGTGTGTTCCCCTTTGATTCATATGATTGTGGGAAGGACAAGAGGCAAATTATATTTGAAAAGTGAGTCATTTATGTCTTTTTGCAAGGATTTACAGTTTTTAAGATGGCTTCAGGATTGTTTTAGGTTCTAACAAGACTGCATAGTTTAAACTTTGTTTTCTAGTTCCCAATAATGAGAAAATAATGAATTTCTGCCATGGCAGTGATGCCATGAAGTGTAATGTTTTGTTTATTGACATGCTCCCAATCGTGTCCAAACGGACTTTATTCCACTCTGCAGATAACCAACATGAACGTCTTCTTTTTTTTACTATGCTGGCTTCAATGTTCGGTGTTAAAATGCAACTCAAATGTGTACTGCTACTAAAAAGATCGTTACTTAAACATAAACAAATAATACATAACGAATAACTTTTACATCTCATCTGAAGCATTGCCATTTCCTCTTGCAATTGTTTTCAATATTATTCTTGTGCCAATTTACAAAGTACATGAAAAAAGAAGATAATAGAAAAAGAGAGGCTATAACTGTTTAACACTGCTACTAATTGAAAGGACTGAGTATAAAAATTATTATTCTGCGATGAAAGTGCAGAACAAACTGTATATGATATATTTCAAACTGCCGTTAAAATGAAAAAGAGAAAGCTAATGCAAAAGATAAACATCTATATTTGAAACTGAATATATAAAAATGAAATAAAATATTAAAGCCAGTCTTATGTAGCAATATTATTTCCATCAGTAAAAAAGCCCATCATGCAGAGCAGGATAAATGTCCTTTTGTTTGCATAAATTAAGCAACTAAAGATGTCTGAGTGTGTGATGATGTGAATATTCTCTTTTCATCATAGCAACAGTTCCTGCCTGATGCTAAAGCTGCTTGCTTTAGCTCATCCATCTGATGTCCACCATGTGCCCCTGAATCATAACGGCGACCATAGCTAGTGGGGCTGTAGGATGAGGAAAACCCCATGGAGAAACCTGAGCCTGTGGCATCAAAGCTTCCCCTTCTAGAGCCTGATCTTGAACCAGTTCTGGATCCAGACCTAGATCCTGAAGTTGATCCAGAGCCACTGATGCTATATGGGCTGTACAGTCCTTTACTTGACTGAGAAGACGCTTCTAGCAACCTCAGGCCAGATCCTTCCTCGATCATGCTTCTATCTATGGCGTCCTTGTATGAGATCTTAAGTTTTGTTTTAGGGCAGGTGAGGTATTTTGAATACCCACTGACATCTCTCAGTTTCTGTGCAGTGCGTGCATCTAGACTGCCCTTCCTGACAGCATCATCCAGTGATACCCTTTCAGTAACATCTGGCTCAATTAAACCGCCTGTTAGATACTGGACTTCAAGGAAGCGTTGGCCAGCTTCATAGTAGAGCCAACCCTTCTTTAAGGCTTGAGCGGCAGACATTTTGGTTTTTGTTCTTGGATCTTCAAATCCCTGATAAGCTTTCTGAGCAAGGTTGATACGATCGACCATGATCTTGTCCACCAGCCCTTTGCTCTGTGCATCAGCAACAGAGAACTTCTCTCCAGTGTTTGGGTCAATAATTCCTCCTGTGCATGCTTGTGCTTCTAGTAGTCTTTGACCAGTGATGTTGTCAACTAGATTCCGATGCATAGCCTCCGTGACAGACACCTTTTCCAAAGTATCTGTATCTAAGATTCCAGCCACTGGGCCAGTTTCCTCTGTTGGATCAGTCCAGGTTGTAGCCGGTGTCTTAATAGAAGGAACTGGACTCATGGGATAAGATGAGCTGGATCCAAATGAAGATGAACGAGATCTGAAGCCACTCATATTGCCAGACAGCATGTCAGCAAATTCTGTGATGGAAAGGGTACCAGCACGGTACTGGTCCAAAGCAGATTGGTCAATGAGGCCCTTGGAGATTGCATCATCAATGTCATATTGCCGTCCAGACCTTCTGTCAATGATCATGGACTTGACAACACCATCTGATGATGAGGTGGTAATTTCCTCCCATTCACACTCTTGCTCTGCAAGCTCAATGTATGTTTGGTGGTCTATGAGTCCTTTGCGGTATGCCTCATACACAGACATTTCTTTTCCAGTTTCTGGATCGACGATGACAACTCGACGTTTGCGGACTGAGGATTTGGAAGACGTCTTTCTTTCCCGTTTCTTTTCTTTCAGCAGCAAAAGTGAAAGTCCAGTTTCAGTGTCTGTCATGCAGCGCTCCATCAGCTGAAGGTAGGTCAAATTTTCTTCTGTGTTTGGATCAAAGAACCCCTTGGTGTCATCAGAGGGGTCAGTGAGAATACCATTCATCTCCTCATCAAATAGACCCCGTTTGTAGGCCATTTCAACTGGCAGCCGATGACTCTCTTCAGGATCTATGATTCCACCAGTGGCTATCTGAGCCTCAAGCAAACGAATACCATGGTCTTTTAGAATGAGGCCCTTTTTCATTGCCTGGAACAGCGAGATCACCTTGCCAGAGTATGGATCTTTGTAGCCAGTCACAGCTCGTTCAGCAGAGAGAAGCTTGTCTTTAAACTCTGGTCCCACAACTCCCATTTTCACAGCTTCTTGGACATTCATTTTGAGATTTTTTATGGGATCAATTACATACCCAGTAGCTGCTTGAGCCTCCAGAAGTTCAAAGGCAGTGCCTGGTCTGATCATGTTCTTCTTCATGGCTTGATAGACTGACAGACGATCTTTGGTAGCCTCTACAAATACGCCTGCAATAGAGCTTATGCCTTCAAGGTATTTCTTCAGGTCTTTACTGAGGTCTTCTACAGATATGGTACCCTCTATGAGTCCTGTGTAGGTCTTTTGATCAATGATTTGAGAGCGCAACAACTCTTCTGGGGTGATCTGCTTTCTGAGGCCCTTAAATAGAAGTCTCTTGTCCGCCAGAGACAATAACCGTAAGCCACTCTCTTTATCAACTTTGCATCTTTTCAGAAGTAATGCATAAGACAACTTTTCATCTGTTGTTGGATCTATAAACTGATTGACATCGCCGCTTGGATCAGATATCCTTTCACTGGTTTCTTTGTTCATGTAACCACGTTGCATGGCAATATCAATTGGGAGGCGGAAGTAGTATTCTGGATCCATGAGGCCACCGGTTGCTACCTGAGCCTCCAAAAGCTTCATAGCATAATCTTCAGGAACAAGGTCTTTTTTCATGGCTTGGAACAGAGAGATGACTTTACCGCTGTAGGGATCCTTGTAACCTGTGACTGCTCTCTCAGCAGACAGAAGTTTGTCATGGAATTCTGGGCCAACAAGACCCTTCCGGACAGCTTCATCAACTGTCAACAATTCATCTTTCACAGGGTCAATCATGAATCCTGTTGCTGCTTGTGCCTCCAACAGATCAATACCAATGTCAGGTTTTATGAGACCTCTCTTCATGGCTTGGTAAATGCTAACCTTAGCATAGTTGTCAGAAAGTACTCCTGAAATACTGCCTGTCCCAAAAAGATACTGCTTCACACTTGACATCTCCATAACCTCACGGATTGCTTTCTTGCCTTGTTTAAGCAGGTTGTAAGTCTCAAGGTCTATAATACGAGCTCTGTAAAGTTCATCAATAGTAACCCGCCGTCTGATTACATCACATGACATACTCTGCTCAGTCTTGATTATCTCCCTTTGTTCAATAATTTCAATTATAATAATGACCATTCTCTCCTTTGTGATTTTGCCTGAGCGATATTGTTCAAGGAGCCTTTGTTTTTCCTCCTCTGGAAGCAAATCTGATTTCATGAGTTCCCATAATGTCACTTGCTTTCCTGCAAAACTCTCATGTGGTATGTCTATTTGAGTGTTAGCCAAGTCTGTTTGTGCTTGTTCTTCAGTGTAAACATATGATTTCTCAGCTTTCTCAGGAGTCTGAGCTTTAGAAAGTGGCAACAGGGCACCTTCAATTTCTGGAACAGTCATGCATCTCTCTTTTAATTCTTTGTATGTGACGTTCTCATTTTTGTTGGGGTCAATAAAACTTTTGATGTCATCTGTGGGGTCTTTAAAAGATTTGGCTAATTGCTTGCTGAAGTAGCCACGCTCAATGGCAACATCATTGGGAAGTCGATGGCTATTTACTGGATCAATTATTCCTCCAGTGGCCACCTGAGCATCTAGAAGAGGTATGGCATGTTCTCTTAGGACAAGCTGTTTTTGCATTGCTTGAAGAAGGGAGATCTTCTTACCAGTGTATGGGTCTTTGTAACCGGTAACAGCTTTCTCTGCAGAGAGCAGTTTCTCATGAACCTCTGGACCAACAATACCAGCCTTAACAGCATCATCCACTGTAAACTTTTCATTCATAATTGGATCAATTATATAGCCAGTAGCTGCTTGTGCTTCCAGCAGGGACATACCTGTGTCCGAAGTCAGTAGTTTTTGCTTCATTGCTTGGTAAATGCTGACTTTTTCCTTAGTTTTTTGGAAAAATACCCCAGTAATACAATCAGAGCCTTGCAAGTACTGTTTGATGGACCCGCTAACTTCAGCAGGTTTCTTTTTGCCTTGTAGGATTTTATCATAGGTGTCTTTGTCAATGATTTTAGATTCAAGTAAGGAACTGGCTGGTACAGGTCCTCTTAAACCATCAAAGTTGTCCTGTCTTTTCTTTTCTTTTTCATCCACTGTAGAGATAACAATCTTGATCAGTTTGTCAATAGTGATTTTTCCTGATCTATACTGCCGAATGAATTCAATCCTTTGTTCCTCTGTGAAATATTCAGAGTTGATAATCTCCCAAATGGTAATGATTCTTCCTTTAAAAAGCCCACTGTGCAACTCAACTGTAGCATGGCTCAAGTTCTCTTTAGTTTGTGCATCAGAAACTGGTTCGATTTCTTTTGTTTTGATAGCTTTTTCAGACAATGGAATAAGTGGAAGACCAGTCTGCTTATCAGTGATGCATCTTTTCAGCAGTTCAGTGTAAGTGACATTTTCTTGGGTGTTGGGGTCAACATATACTGTACTCAAGTCTGAAGGCTTACTTAAGTCTTGGTTCATCTCCTCATTTAGATAACCACGCTTGTATGCAATATCGGGAGTTATGCGGTAACTTTTCTCAGGGTCAATAATTCCCCCAGTTGCAAGTTGAGCTTCTAGCAGACGGACACCTTGCTCTTTCTTAATGAGATCTTTTTGCATTGCTTCAAACAGGGATACCGTTTTTCCAGTATATGGATCTTTGTAACCACAAACAGCTCTTTCTGCAGACAACAATTTCTCATGCAGTTCTGGGCCAACAACACCACTTTTTACTGCTTCATCAACTGTGAGCTTTTGGTTTTTCACTGGATCAATTATGAATCCTGTTCCAGCTTGGGCCTCCAGAAGGTTTAGTGCTGGCTCAGTTCCAAGTAAGTCCTTCTTCATGGCATCATAGAGAGACATCTTTTCAGAAGTTGACTCAATTTGCACTCCAGCAATACTGTGTGTCCCCTTCAGGGCTTTCTTAACAGGTTCAAGCTCAGACACATCTTTAAGTGTAGCTTTTCCATTATGCAATTTGTTGAACAAATCTTTATTAATAACCTTTGCTTCCAGAAGTTCAGATGCTGGCACTGATGATCTCAAACCATCAAATGCAGGTTCCTTCTTGTTCTCCTTGTCTTCCACAACAGTTATTACAATTCTAATGATTTTTTCAACTGTAATTTTGCCAGTCTTATATTGTCGAATAAGATCTTTTCTTTGATCCTCTGTGAAATACTCAGAGTTAATGACTTCCCAAATGGTGACAGTCTTTCCTTTAAATCTTCCAAATGGAACTGTTAAGTTAGCCTTACTAAATACATCTTTAGTTTCCTCATCTGTATAAGTTCTTTCACTTTGGGCTGCTTGTTCTGTGATTGGTAGTAATGGAATGCCTGTCTCAGGGTCTGGTTTGCATTGGTCTAGTAACTCACTGTAAGTGAGGCTATCCTTGGTATTAGGGTCAATGAATGCCTTTTTGTCAGCAGGAGGGCTGGACAGAATTTTGCTAAGATCTTCATCGAGTTGACCTTGTGTGCACGCCAATTTGACTGGTACATGATGGCTATTGACAGGATCTATTATCCCACCAGTTGCATACTGAGAATCAAGAAGTTTTATGGCCTGGTCCTCTGTGATCAAACCTTTTTTCATTGCTTCAAACACTGAGATTGTGTCTCCAGTAAATGGATCTTTGAATCCTGTGACAGCTCTTTCAGCAGATAACAATTTGGTGTGCAACTCCGGTCCAATCAAGGTATCCTTCACAGCTTCACTGACAGAGAGCCTTCGGTTCTTATTGGGGTCAATTATATAACCAGATGCAGCTTGGGCTTCAAGAAGCATCATAGCTGTACTCTGTGTAATCATCTTGTCTTTCAAAGCTTGATAGATGCTCATTTTTTGATTGGGTTCAACTATTACGCCTCCGATGCAATCTTTACCTTTTAGGCACATTTTGACCTTTTCATTCTTAGAAAGCTCTTGCACTGTTGTTTTTCCTTTCTTTAGCTTGTCATATTCTTTCTTGCTGAGCACACCTATCTCATGAAGTCTGCTTGCAGGCACCTTTTCTCTGATTCCGTCAAATGCCAAGGGTACATCTTTTTTCACTCCATCCACTTCTGTAGAGCCATTTAGGACCTTCTTTGTTGTTTCAACCATGGTCATTTGAACTAACTCTTCTTCGGGGACCTTGTCAGTTTGGATTTCAATCTCCTTGGTGTAAGATGCCTTCTGTGAACTCTGAAGCTGTTGGAGTTTTTCACGCAAATTCTTGTTTTCTTCTGCCAAAAGTTTCTCTTGTTCAATTCTCTTCTTTTCAAGATCTTGCATTTCTTTTTGCTTGCCATTCATCTCTTCCTCAGCTTCCTTTTGCTTTTTGATAGCAGCATCCATGGCAGACTGCAGTTTCTTTCTCTCCTCCTCCATTTGCTTTCTCTGACGCTCCTGTTCAGCTTTAAGTGCTTCAGCCTTCTTGACTTCATCTTCAAACTGTTTCTCCAGCTTCTTTTTCTCTTCCTCAATGGCTTTCTCCTTCTTCAGCAGTGTCTCTTTTTCTGCAAAGAAACTCTGCTGAAGGATAGTCTTTTCTTGTTGTAACTGTTCTTGTTGTACATTGGCCATCTGTGGTAAAGTGCATAAAACAATAATTAATTAAATGAATCACATTAAAATCACTGTATACGAAAACAATATAACTACAGAACTCAAAGTAATTGTGCATTCTGAAATTAACATTTTAATTATTTTGTCAGCAATGATGTCATACTTATATAATTTGTTGTGTTCTTTTTCCAATTCTGTTTGCAGTAATTTTAAGGCAGATAAGTAAATGGGCATCTTATAGGTATAGTCTATTCTGTCATCATTTCTCTCACTTGTTGTTAACCGAATACTACTCGGCTCACATACTGTATTTAGCGTACTATACAGTATGGAAGTATGCGATTTCGGACGCAGCCTAATACATTCTATAAAATATATTTCAATAGAAGTCATTCAGGTTTTAAACGAGTAAATAAGTTCTTTTGGGATGAAATATACCTTTAAGATGTGCATTTACTAAAATGTCTTATTAATGCAAATAACTAACTACAGAATTGAAGAAATAAAATACATTATATAGATAAGACAAATTCACATAATACTACAACAGAAATTACTTAAAAATGCAAATAACTGAAATACATTTAGTTTGTTGTTGAAAGGTTAATTGTAGGGAAATTACAACACATTATAGTGTCCAAGTTACAGAAGTTGCAAACTGTAAAAATGTATGAAAAAATAAAAAACAACAACTAAAAAATAATGCTAACAATGTGCATGCTGCATACTAAATAAATTCATTCATATTATTCAGTAATTGCATATATTGTATCATGGACACTGTAATGTAAAAGGGGACCAGGACATCTTTGTTCATGACAATTGCAGGCGTTATTACTTTGATTGGCAACTTGCAATTTATATGCACAAAGGTTTAGAAGTTGTATAAAAACTGTTAATTGTTAATTAAGGGGTTTCTATATATAAAAAAAGACTAGTACAACAGCATACAACACAATACCTCTTTGGATTGTTTTTGTAAGTCAGCAGCCTCTTTTTTCAGTTTTTCCTTTTCTTTCTCAAGCTGTGCAATTGCTTTGTGCAGATCATCAGCCTCTTGTTTGCTCTGTAGCCTCTGTACTTCCAGTTTCTCAACAACAGTGTGTTTTTCTGAAGTGTGTTTTTCAGTCTCCAGCAGGCGGATTTTGATTTCATCTGCTTGTTTCTTGAATTTTTTGGCTTCCTCCTCTGCTTTTGACTGAGCATCACTTAGCTGTGTCACCTTGACCTTTAGTTTCTCAGCTTCTGCAGTAATCTCCAATTGCCGCTTACGCTCAGCTTCTAAGGATTTCTGGAAACCTTCGGTCTCCTGGTCCAGACGCTGCTGCATTTCTTTCTTGGCCTCCAACAGCTTTTGCGCCTCTACCTGTGCCTGATCTTTCTGTTTCTGGAGCTTTTCAGCTTCAGCCTTCAGTTTTGCTGCCTCTTGAATAGCCTGTTTTTTCTCTTCCAGCATCTTTTCAGCCAGTTCCCTCTGCTTGGTGAGGTCAGACTCTGCAATTTGTCTCAATCTTGCAGTTTCTTGTGCCTCAATGTTGAGCCGTGCAGCCTCTTCTGCCAATTTTTTCATGTTCTCAGCCTCTTCCTCAAGAAGTTTCTTTGTGTTATCTTTATCTTTTTTCATAAGTTCCTGATTTTCCTTTTCAATTTTGAGTTTCAGTTTAAGTAAATCCTCCATTTGAATCTTGACTTTAGAGAGCTCATCCTCTACTTGAGCCTTCTGCTTTATAGCATCACTGACCTCTTGTTTAAGTCGCTTAAGTTCATCATCAAGGACTGATTTCTGTTTGTCTGTTTCATCAAGTTGAACTTTAACCTTCACCAACTCCTCCTCAACTGAAGACTTCTGCTTCAGGGTCTTTTCTGCAAGTTTTTTGTACTTGGCCATTTCACTATCAGCCTCTTGTTTTTGTTTCAAAGCAGCGGCCTCTGCCTCAGCTCGCCTGGAAGCTTCCTTTTCAGCTTCTTTCCTCAGTTTTTCAGCATCTTCCTGGGCTTTGGCCTGTTTAGCTGCTTCTGCCTCAGCTGCCTTCTTTTGGCGCTCAGCTTCCTCTGCTTTCTTATGCAGAAGGGCAGCTTCTTTTTCTGCATTGTCTTTAGCCTTTTCTGCTTCTTGCGCCAGTTTCTTTGCTTTCTCAAACTCTTCCTTGAGTTTATCCTGTGCCATGCTGTCTTTATTTTGCTGGACAAGAACATTTTGGGCTTTCTGCTCTGCAGCAGAGCATTTCTGTGCAGCCTCCTGGACTAAAATGACCTGTTTTTCAGCTTCTTTCTCTGCTATCTCTTTCTGATTTTTAGCCTTTTCTGCCAGCTTCATAAGACGCCCAACCTCCTCTTGGGCAGCTTTGTGTTGCCTTGCAGCCTCTTCTTCTGCAGCTTGGATTTTTTTCACCTTAGCCTCTGCCTCTTTCCTTTTTTTCTCCTCTTCCAAAGCAAGTTTTCTAAATTTCTCTGCCTCTTCTTCAGCCTTTGCTTTGCTCTTCTGTGTCTCATCTGCGATGCCTTTCAATTTTTTAAGCTCAAGTTCAAGTTCCTGTTTACCACTCGAAGCCTTTTCAAAGTTAAGTTTGAGAATGTGGATCTCCTCTTCCACAACTTTTCTCTGCTTCAAGGTTTCTTCTACGATTTTCTTTTGCCTGTCAAGCTCAGTGTCTGAAGACTTCTTTAGCTGTCCAATCTTTTCCTCAATTGCTTGCTTATGCTGTGCTGCCTGATCTTCAAGAACTTTTCTCTGGTAGGCCTCTTCTTCGGCTTTTCTCTTCAGACGGTCATTTTCAGCCTCCTTATCTTTCAAAGCAATCTCAGCCTCAGTTTTTAGGCGGGTTGCTTCATTGATAGCAGCTAACTTTTCTTTGAGGATCTTCTCAGCTTCTGCCCTCTGGTGGGCAGCTTCTTCCTCTGCAATCTGTCTCTGTTTCTTTGCTTCTTCTGCCACTGACCTCAGCTTAGTTGCCTCCTCAGCCAGTTCCCTCATCTTGGTAGCTTCAGATTCAAGTAGTTGTTTGCTCTTTTCAGTATTTGACATTGTTTCTTTCTCAGCTTTGGATTTCAGCTGCAGTAGAATTTCCATCTCTTTCCTAACTTTGATCAGTTCCTCTTCAAGCTCTTTCTTCTGTTTCACAGCACTATTAACATCATTTTTGAGACGCTGGAGCTCATCATCCAAGACAGTTCTCTGTTGTTCAGCATGTTCAAAATCTGCTCTTAACCGAATGAGCTCTTGCTCTGCTGCAAGCTTCTGTTTTGCTGTTTCTTCAGCCATCTTCCTCTGATTCCCCAGTTCCATTTCAGCGGTCTCTTTCTGTTTAAGGGCAGCCTCCTCAGCTTTTGCTCTCTTCTTTGCCTCGCGTTTGGCTTCCTCCTTCTGTTTTTCAGCCTCCTCCTGAGCTGCAGTTTTCTTATTGGCCTCTTCTTCTGCCTGGAGCCTGAGCCTGAGAGCTTCATTGGCCTTCTGTCTCCATGTCTCCAACTCCTTCTCTGCCTGCTCTCTTGCCTTATCTGCTTCAGCCTGCTGCTTCTTGAGATGTTCTGCTTCCTCCTGCAGCTGAATGACCATTACCTGCTCATTTTTTAGTGATTCTTCCAGTTTTGCTGTCAGTGCTACTTGTTTGCTCTCAAGTTGAGTGGCTGCAGTCTTCTTAGCCACCTCCTCTACTACTTGAATCTGTCTCTGCTTTTCCAGCTCTGCCTGCTTCAGGTGTCTCTCGGCTTCCTCAGCTTGGAGTTTAAACTTCTCAAGGTCCTCAAGGGCTTTCTTCTTCTCTTTGGCAGCATCCTTTTCAGCCTCTGACTTCAGTTTAAGCTCATCTTCTGCCTTGCGTTTCTTCTGAGTTTCTTCGGCAACTTGCTTCCTAAGCTTCTCTGCCTCCTCCTGTGCTGCATTTCGAAGTTTGTCGGCATCTGCTGCTTTGGCCCTAAGCTGCTGAAGCTCTGTTTCAGCTGTGTTTTTTTGTTTCATTGTTGTCTCTAGCTGAAGTCGAATTATATGGATTTCTTCTTCAATTCTGGTGCGGCTTAGGAGGGCTTCTTCTACCTGTTGACTCTTAGCCTTGATTTCCTGCTCCGAAAGGGTTTTGAGCTCCTGAAGCTCTCGCTGGATATTGTGCTTCTGTTTCTCAGAATCGACAGCGACGTCTTGCCGTTTGCTGACTTCATCTTTCATCTTTGTCTTAAGCTCATTTGCCTCTTGTTCTGCTTTAGCAATAGCCTTTGCATGAGATTCAGCTAATTGCTTTTGTTTTTCTAGCTCGGCCTGCATCTCAGCCAGTTTTTTCCTCTCTTCCTCCTTAAGTCTTTCCGCAGCTTTCTGTATTAGTCGAGGTAAATAGTAGGGGGAAATAGAGACAAAGTTAAGCATTTAGGAGTTAGATATTACAGACACATGTAAGTACATATAAATGTAAGTACATGGAGAAAGTTACAGGGAATTATGCTAATTAGAAAAACTACTTATGTAGCTACAGAAGATTTATGAAGGATTATATAGTCATAATGTATGGTACACAGAATGAGACACAATCACTTCACAAAACAACACTATAGCTGGAAAATCAAATGGCTTCATGCTAATGAGGTGTTATCACTGGATATGGCTATTAAACTAAACAAAATCTTGATATTATTTATAGATTTATGAGCCTATCCTGCAATATTCAAGACTGAATTGTTGTGAACTTCTTTTTATTATTTCACATCAAAGTGAAAAGGGTTACAAAGCGTGTTTCTGACTGCCTTCAGAACTAAAGATGCACTTTTTGTTTAAAATGTTTGTAAATCATTTATGTGGAGGTTGGTGAAAAAGCTTTTGAAATTTTATATATTTGTTAAATGGATAGTTCACCCAAAAATGAAAATGACCTCTTCCTCATGTTGTTTTAAACGTTTCTTTTTTCTGTTGAACACAAAATAACATATTTAGAAAAATTCTGGTTAATGGTACCTACCCATTGACTTCCAAAGTAGAAAAAAAATACTATGGAAGTCAATGGGTACCATCAATCAGCATTCTTCAGAACAGGTGAAGGGTGTGTAAACGATGACAGATGTTTCATTTATGGGTGAACTATCCCTTTAAGCCTAAAATGGAATAGCTTAGTGATGCAGCAAAGAAAGAATGAGGATTGAAATGATGCTAGATCATAAGGGGAGAAAACAGAAAATAAACAGGTCTGATGAATGCCAAACTGTAGATTTTGACAAATACATATATTATTTAAAATTGTATATGTCTCAATAATGGGAAACATAATTAACATAGGGACTGGAAGAGGATGAACAAGCATTTTTGCGGATAGTTTACCTCTTTAGCGCCCAAACATGACAAACATTCATCATGATAAAGCACTGGCAAGCAGTTTAGAGAAGCAAACAAGAAAATAAAGTTAGAAAAGGAAATGGCAACCAAAAACAACTACAGAGGAAAGGGGTGAAAGTCAGGCTGAAGCATACTCAAAGAGAGAAAATCAACAACCAGAGTACAGAGGAATGGTGGGCAAGAATTTTGCTTTCAATTTTTTTTCTAAAAGCTCTAAACAGGAAATTGAAACAGAAAAGAATGTAGCATGACTGGTACATGTTGCACCATTTTAAGTTTGCTCCAGGCTGAAAAGTGACTATCCTTACAGAGAGCTCACTATGATAGAAGAGATATTAAAACACCCCCATAGTAGTTAAAGGATAATGAGAGACATACATTGTGAAAGAAATGGGATGTGCTGCACCACTAGCACAATAAAAGACTAGGTGAGCACCTTTATTGGCTACAATTTAGATGTTTTTCTTTCTTTTTTTATATCTAGCACAACCAATAACACATTTCGACTAGTGACACTCTTTGATAACAAATTGCAATTGTGTCTCAAATGATTTCTACAGTTGACATAAATGCATATTTCATATGGCCATACATCCATAAATTAAAGTTAGTGAGTTAAAGTTAGTGCTAGAATACTAACAGACTTTATATTTTGACACTTACCTCCTCATCCTGTAGGCGGCGCTGTGTCTCAATGATGAATTTAATGTACTGACTCGAAAGAGTCATCAGCTCACTGTAGCGTGTTCTCAGAGTCACATACTGCAAGATGGTTTTAAAGTTATTTGGCATGTCAAATACAAAATAAAATTAAGAAATAAAAGTCTAAGCATAGCACTTAAAAGGGGTCATATGATGCCACTTTTTAAATGTATTGACTTATATGAAATATAAGTCAGTGTCTGTGAGGTTTCACAGAGGTTGTATAGATGCCTTCTGTTTTTGTCACTTCTTTAGCTTGCACTGATGCATTCATTGTATAGATGCACAATTATCACAGTCATTAAAATATCACAAATTTATGCTTCAATTATCAGGGGTCACCACAGTAGAATAAACCGCTAATTACTCTAGCACATATTTTCAAATGAAGGTTAAAGCAATTACCAGAATAATTCTTCAGATGGTCTTCAGATGGAGATTTACTGATTTACTAATGATCACAGAACTGTGCTTCCCTGACAAGATGTGCATGACAATCACACAGTGTGTCCCAAATCGCATACTTATGCACTGTTCTACGCCATTTTTCATATGTTGGACATATATACAGCCATATCACTCTGCAGCACAAGACCGGTTACTCGCTGAAGCTAAGCAGGGCTGAGCCTGGTCAGTACCTGGATGGGAGACCACAAGGGAAAACTAGGTTGCTGTTGGAAGTGGTGTTAGTGAGGCCAGCAGGGGGCTCAACCTACGGTCTGTGTGAGTCCTAATGCCCAAGTAAAGTAAAGTCCCATGGCACTTCTCATAAAGAGTAGGGCCAAATTCCCTCCATCGGCCCTTACCGATCATGGCCTCCCAATCATCCCCATCCACCGAATTGGCTCTATCACTGTCTCTCCACTCCCCTATAGCTGGTGTGTGGTGAGCGCACTGGTGCCGTTGTCCTGTGGCTGCCGTCGCATCATCCAAGTAGATGCTGCACACTGGTGGTGGTGTGGAGAGACCCCCTCATGATTGTGAAGCACTTTGGGTGTATGGCCATACACGATAAACGCGCTATATAAATACACATTACATTACATTATTTCACACACACAACAGCCGCAGCTTTTGCTCACGAAGGGGCAGAGCTTTTGGGCACTGACGTAGGATTACTTTATTTATTTTGGATTGTGAAAGTAAAATTGTTCTACGAGAGTGATTATACTGCCTCAAGATGGTAAATGCGGTTATACTCATGGCAGGTATTATTTAGTAGTTTGGTCATTTATTTCACTTATTTGGCAAACGTCATCTGGGAAAAGGTTTGAATTTCCGCTTCGTAAATAAAACGTTAGTGTTCCATTTGGGACTACACTACATTCATATACTATGCGGCTGAGTGTATAAGTGCATAGTGTGCCATTTGGGATGCAGCTACAGCTTTTGCTTAATCCTGATTGGAATTTCATGTCAATTAAAGACCTAAATGAAAGGCAGGTGTAAATCAGATATCAAAGATACCTCCTGGATGATGTCATCAGAAGCAGACTCCATTTTGGCCTTCTTCAGAGGGGAAGCGATGGGCTCCACAAGAGCTTTATAAGTCACCAGCTGGAGCTCATAGTCCTGGAGGAGAACATTCAGTCAGACAGCAGCTCATGAATCATTTGGATTTGACTAAAATATGCATGCCGCAGTGTTCATACACACCTTTATGGCATCGATGTATCCTTTAGCAAATTTCTGGCAGTCATCCACCATGTCTTTGTTTTTCTCAATCTCCTCGAGCAGTTTCTGTAAAGAGAATTAACACGATGTAAATAAAGATAGACAGACAGACATTTAGATGGATGGATGGATAGACGGACGGACAGACAGACAGACACAGACAGATAGATAGATAGATAGATAGATATCTTAATGCCACTGTTAATGCCACTTCTTGATCACATTACCACTGCACTGCAATGATGGACTTTATTTACAATCATTTCAATCATTGTTAACTATAGCATGACACAAACAGAAACTTGACAGTTCTTCTGTGCTAATGGCGTGACTGAAAACTATGAATGCGCAAACTGATCCACTCCTTTAATGAATAATCCGCGTTTTTTTGTTATAACACACTGAATTGTGTTGTTCATAAGTGGATCGGATCACTTGCATTTAGTTACTGGCTTGTATCAGTCAGTACAAGCACGAAAACACTCAATAATATAATCATCCATCTACTTATTATCAAAAATATGCAAAAAAATGATTGAGATATCATTTTTACTCAATATTGCACACCTCTTATGAAGTATTCATTTGTATTTCTTAACACTATAATTACAAAACAGTTCTGAGTATTTATACCTTGAAGGGCTTAAACGCTTAAATGTACCGCATTCATTTCTGATTCCACTACTTTTTTCTGTGCCTTTAAATATCTGTGCCTAGCAACTTTCTGCTAGTAAAAACATAACTTTTTGATGTCAGCAACATAACTTTACATAAGATATATCTTTCAAAAACATTTTTGTAGCAGTTAAAAAAACTGCTCTCTCACTTGCAGCACAAAGTGAGGTAAGCACCTAAGTGGGCGGTCTAGTAACTTTTATAATTAGATATTACAAATAAATGTATATATATATTACAAAAAAATATATCATAATTACTTCACTAATAACTAATCATTTTTATTGTAATGACTTCATAAAATATGACAACAGACATTCAAAGCTTAATTCTAAAATCTCAATAGAAGCCTTGAATGTTAAAACTGTATGACATGACAAAAATGTAATTTGATACAGACTTATATGATAGAATTCTGGTAGTTCCAATGTTAAGGTCTTTAAAGAAGCTTAATGATTACTTAAATGTCAGAATATTTTTATAACACTTGAAGGATGTTCAGATGGATGGATGGATGAATACCTTCTCCTGGGTCAGCTGCTCCTGAAGGGCTTTGCTGCCACCGATGGGCACAGCGTGGAGCTTGTCCTGCCTTTGTTTGGCATCTGCGATCCAGCGTATGAGCCAGTCGTAGCTCTCTCTGAAGGCTTGCATCTGTCTGCTCAGAAGATCAAGCTCTCGCTGCCTCAGCTCAATCTGAGCAAACACAGCCTGCCAGCGCTCCCTCAGGTTGCCCACCAGCTGCCTGTAATGCTCCAGCTCCATGTCCCGCTCACTGTGCAGCTGAGACATCCGCTTGTTCACTTCTGTCGCTCTCTGAAGCTCCTCTTCAAGACGGTCAAATGTGGCTTGCTTGCCTTCAGCTTCTGAGCGCAGCTTCTAAGGTTGAGAAATAAGGAGAAGACGTGTATTTTTGTAAGGTCGTGACTGATTTGAGGTCATGTTGGTAATCACAAACAATTTGTTTATGCATAGTTGTTGGTTTTTTTGGAGGGTGGATGATTTACCTGCAGCTGTGTTTGACTGGCCTCAATCTCTTTCTCATTAACAGGAACTTTGTTCACATCACGCAGTTGGTTCTCATACTTGTTGAGAATGTCTTCAGCTCCTTGTGTGCTGCGGATAACCAAGTCAATGGTCTTCAGCCTATATGGACAAAAAGAAGATCAACGTAATACTAACTTAGTGGAGAAAATAGAAAAATCTATTGAATAACTACAGTATGTTCAACATTTTAAGGTATAAATATATATACAGTGCTCAGCATATATGAGTACACCCCTCATAAATCTCTCTTTTAAATAAATATTTTCTATAGGATGCTTTACAATACAATATTTGTGCATATACATTAGATTAGTCAGTACCAAAGCCAAATCTGGAGCTAATCTAACAAAATACCTTACGATAACAGTCCAAAAATAAGCAGTTCAAATTTATATGTTATGGAAAAATATTAATTAAAATTGTAAAAAGAGGAAAAATCAAGAGAAATAAAAAAAATATATAAAAATTTGTTGTAATTTTTTTTGGCAATATTCATTCATTCATTTTCTTTTTGGCTTAGTCCCTTTATTAATCTGGGGTCGCCACAGCGGAATGAACCGCCAACTTATCCAGCACATTTACACAGCGGATGCCCTTCCAGCTGCAACCCATCACTGGGAAACATCCATACACACTCATTCACACACATACTCCACGGACAATTTAGCTTACCCAATTCACCTATAGAACATGTCTTTGGACTGTGAGGGAAACCGGAGCACCCGGAGGAAACCCACGTGAACACGGGGAGAACATGCAAACTCCACACAGAAATGCCAACTGACCCAGCCGAGGCTCGAACCAGCGACCTTCTTGCTGTGAGGCGATTGTGCTACCCACTGCGCCACCTTGATGCCCTTTTTTGCAATATTTAACATGAATTTAAATGTATTATCTTTCTATATTTAAAGATGTCCGGTGTCTAAAATATCTGTTTAATTAATCTGTTTTTTTTAAATGCTCCAAAATATATGACCTATATTCACTGAGAAATGGATAGAAATAGTCATTTATGACTATTTTTGACTACATAATGGATAAAAATCACTCATTTATGCTGAGCACTGTATATATATTTTTTCCTTCATTATACAAAGATGCATAAAATTGATGAAATGTGCTAGTAAATAATTTTATGGCAGAAAAACAATAAGTATTATTTAAAATGTAAAGTTTTAATCATAAAAGAATCCTGAGGAAAATGCATCACTGTTTCCACTAAAAAACTGTTACAATATTGATGTCTGAATATTAAACATTGAAACATTTCTTGAGCAAATCAGAATATTAGAACGATTTCTGAATTATCCAGGGAAAAAAAATCTATAATAATGTGTTATTTAAAAAAATATATATATTAAATTAGAATTAAAGTTCAAATTGTATCACTGTTCCCACAAAAAAGTGACATTTATAAAAATCTGAATATTAGAAAGATTTCAGAAGGATCAAGTGACTCACTTATATAGCAACATAAATATATTTAACTAAGTTTTGTAAATGTTGTATGGGATTCACATCCCAATATTCCATGTGTATTAATGCAAGGAAACATTCTTATTAAAGAATCCACAGGAAAATTGCTCCTAAATTTGATTAGAAGAAATTTCCTTCTGCATTCCTAAATGAAATGTTTCCTTTCATTACAGAGAACAAATGAAATAAATGAATAACTTATTATATTACAGTCAGTGCATTCCTGAGAGCTTTTTGTATTCCTATGACTTACTTGTCGAGATACACAGAGGAAAGACCATAGACATGCTCCATCTTCTTCTGGGTGATGTCTATCTCTGAGCGCAGGACGGGGGCTGAACTGGACTGCTGAGATGTGGCCAGCAGTTCTTCACTCTTCTCCACGACCTTGTCCAGGTCTTTCTTTATACCCTCCAACTCAGTCTGCACTTTCTATAGGTCGAAGCAGAATATACAAGTACTTAGTCATGAAACAGTACACAGTATATTATTAGAAGGTTAATTGAGATATAGCTGTATTGTGATACAAATATAAGATAAAAGCCAGGATTCCATCCTAATGTAAAATTTCAAAGTTCACAAAAAAAAAAAAAAACTTAGATGAGTTTCCATCAAGTTGTTAGAGCCGCTGACTGTAGTATTGGTAACCTAGTAACCAACAGTAAACAAGACAAGCATAATGGAACCTTCTGTTCGGTGGCTCTCAGTGTGCAGGCTTTGAGAGGTTCTTTGTCCACCATCTGTCTGAGGCGATTGACGGTGCGGCTCTCACAGCCTTCCAGTCTCAGTCTCAGGTCCTTTATCTGGGTGATGTAACTCTTGCACACAGACTCATCCTGTTCCCCTAAACAAGTGAAAAAATATTTAGCATTAAAAAAAGATCTAGAATTAATCCTTGATGAAAATAAATTAAACTATTACAGCATGAAACCTTCTTTAATATTTTCCTTTAAAACATTGAATCAATGCTGTATCCATGCTATGCAGCTATGGAAATATATAAGGGACAACTTGAAAAATTATTTTGTGTTTTTTTTTTTGTATTTTATGATGTACAGTGTTTGAGTGAAACATCATTTTTGTGATGACATTTCTTCCAAATTGAAAATAAAATATGCCATATTTTTCAAGTGGTCTATATATATATATTTTTCCATAACTGTATATATCTGCACATTAACTGATCTTAAATATCTAGAAGCATTTGAATTCAAGTAGTTGCTTAGAGAATGTTTCAGACCTTAAATTTAAGTTCATTGTGTCAATTCATTTTCACACCTTATAAGTGAGTACATTACACTTCACATGGTTATAAAAAGTCTCCGCCTATCACTTTATTTGTTTTTTTCTAATAGTACAGCTGTCCAAAATGAAAATACCCGAAGTTAATGCTGCCTGAAATGCATTCAAGATGGACTGAAATTTGATTGCACAAACCATTTCACACATTCAGACAAGAAATCACATTTCATTCAACAAATCCATCTGGGTTGCTGTTTATAGTATACCTGGTATTAAGATACGTGTAGATTGATCAAAACACAATGATATAAGGGATGCACTTCTGTTTAGTGCTTCAACTTTATGATTTCTTTGTGATGACAGTCTATGGTCAGGTGTAAGTATGCCCCTTTTCTGATCTTTTGATCCAAATCCAATGTTGTAAAATAAGCTTGCACATTTTCCATTAAAGCACATAAGGAGACAACATTCTGCTCTGATAGCATCAAAACTACATTAAATGCTGTAAGGTTGTCTTAAAACAGGACTTTTGGCTAGTGTGTTTTAACAACACATCTGATGATAAATCTAATGCAGTAAATTTTAGTGATGTGAAACTGAAGATTGGATTTGTAATAATTCTGCGGAGATGCATTAGATTAGCTATATAAAGTCAGTAATGTTAAAAAGACTCACACAAGTGGAAAAGTGGAAAAACATGCTTAAAAATCAACACAAGTGGAGTCAATGTGAATTAGAGCAAAATGCACGTAAAATTATAACACAAACCATGACAAACAAGTTTGCAGTTTGTTAATAACACAAAAATCCACTCTCTGATCTTTACCAGATGTACTGTCCTTTTGAATAAGTGCAGGTTCTGCAAAAATAAGTCTTGCAATCATAATGGGAACTTTAGGGAAGGCTTATTGAATCCTATTGCATAAAATAATAAAGCTCTTCAAATTCCTACAGGTCATAATGTTACATCAAGCATGCAAAAGAATCTTCTGCGCCTTAAAGCAGGGATGTTTCTGGGGGTAAGACAGCTTAGACTGTGCAGTTTCATTCACTTTGATGAATAGTGAAAGTGACGGACTGTTTCTGTGCATCTAAACAAACCACTCACCTTGTTCAACAGAGCGTAGCAGGTTATCATAGTGCTGAGTGGCTTTGTTGTAAATGTTTTCAGCCTGCATGCGATCATCAGCACCGAAGAGTCCTGAGTCCTGACTGTCCCGCAAGAATGCCTGATAATGCTGCTCCAGGTTCTTCAGGGTCAACCTATACTCCTCCACTCTCAGAGTCTTAAACTACATCAAAAACAGAGAACAGAATATGTCACAGAAGTATGAAATATTTATGAATACACTTAAAAGGTTTACAATGTTACCTATAAGAGCATTCATACACTGAAAAAAATTATTCATTGGATTTACAATTTTTTTTAAGGTAAGTGGTTGCAAACAATTTATATGGGCTGAATTTAAACAA
This sequence comes from Danio jaintianensis, assembly GCA_903798115.1. Lineage (NCBI taxonomy): Eukaryota > Metazoa > Chordata > Actinopteri > Cypriniformes > Danionidae > Danio > Danio jaintianensis. The sequence goes on along the minus strand of CAIGQV010018201.1, from coordinate 10,259,081 downwards.
ACAAATTAAGTTGAACAGGACTAAATTAAATTTGTTTGTTTAAATTCAACCCATATAAATTGTTTGCAACCACTTACCTTAAAAAAATGTAGTAATTCCAATTAATCTTTTTTTTGCAGTGTACTATATCTGTTTACGTGTAGTAAAATACCAGTGGTGGATGAAGTACACAAATTAGGCACTTGAGTAAAAGTAGAAGTATAAAGTTCTACTTTTCAATATTATTTGAGTGCAAAAGTTCTTGATCTTTAATTTACTTAAGTAATACAATTAAAAGTACTTAATGATGAATGTTTACTTTGCAAGAGAGCTGAACTCCATTTAGATACGTTTGTAAAATCAGTAAATCATTTACCGGAGACTCACTCTGAATGGATCATTTCAATCAGTAACTTGTGAGAAAATGTCAGTGAAATTCACAATTAATTATTCAGTGCAATTTGCAAACTGATTTAACATTAACTGATGCAATTCAGCTTGTTCACAAATGAAAACAACTTTTTACTCAGGAAGTATAATGAAGTAAAAAGGTACAACATTTTGTTTTGGAATGTAGTGATGTAAAAGTTTTATTTCATTTCATTTCATAAAATACTCAGAAAAATGAAATATGAAGTTGAGATACTTAAAACGTGTACTTAATTTAACAGTGAAGTAAAAATACTTACTGTCCACCACTGTTAAATTCATAAAATATAAAGAGTTCTTGAACAGTTTGCATTTTATTAATTTATTTAGTTTTATTTCAGTCTGTTTTTTACTGATCGACTGAGCATAATAGTATAAAAATGTAACAGCCATTAAATCATTAATCATACTGACACCCAAAGATTAACATTTGTGCATCCTCAGTATTTTATTCTAAGACTTAAAAATAAATCTGACAACCAAAAGAAGACGATTGTATGTGCTCATTACCATGATGAAATTCCAGGAGTTGATAAGCGTGATATCTCTCATGAGGTACTGCCAGGACAGCAGACTCTTCATATCAACATGCAGCTTCTGCCACAGGACCATCAGCTTCTGCTGACTCCCATCCAAACTGAGGTTCAACACAGAATCAAACACAAGAAAAGTTCATTTTACAACATACTGCAACTTCTGCTGACATAATTCACAACAAACCCACACATCCCGTCTCCCAGATGTCAAAGGCAGAGATAAAAGGAGGATGTGGAATTTGAATGTTCTGCCAACTCAGTGGTGGGCGGTCAAATGAGGTTAGTTTTGTATCAGGCTGTACTGTATTACCCAGAGCTGATGTCCACGGCTTCTTTATTGGTGGGAGGAACGATGAAACAGATGGATGGTACTACTGCTTCATTTCCACTGGAATCTCGCACATTCCACTTGTACGGCTGGGAGTTGTTCACCAGGGCACATTCATCACCTTTGTGCACCGTGATCTGGGTCAAAAGGTGGAAGCATGTTAACACTAGAACTGCCAGGGGTCGTAGTATACCTAAAATCTCTTTCTTATTCCTGTAGCTAAAACATTAGAACATAGCACTAGCAACACCATGTGTACCTTCAATGTAATTGCACTTTGGATAAAAGCATCTTCCAAATGCATGAATGTAAAAGTAAAATGTACCTATGCACATGGCTACTGCTTTTATGTGGTTTAAAAACATATGTAAAATGGACCACAGAACTAGTCATAAATGTCTTTTTTTTTATTGACTAAAATATTTAATTGATTTTATATAATCAAGAAGCTGAATAAATAAGCATTCCATTGATGTACACTTTGTTAGGATAGAACTATATTTGGTGGAGATACAACAATTTGAAAATTTGGAAACTGGGTTTAAAAAACAACTAAATAGTGAGAAAATTGCATTTAAAGTTGTCTAAACTGAAGTGCTTTGCAATGTTACTAAATAAAAAATAGGATTTGATATATTTACATTTGGAAAATGTTAATAAAAAAAAAAATCTCCACGGAACATGATCTTTACTTAATATTCTAATGATTTTTGGCACAAATGGAAAATCATTTTGATCTGTACAATGAATTTTTGGTTATTACTTGAAATATACCCATGCAACACTGGATTTGTGGTCCAGGGTTACATATTGTCACTGTCTTCACAAAGTAATTCCAAGAGTCATGAAAAGATTATTTTACTCATGAACTATTGATGGTGAGGTGACCCAGGATGCAACATTCACCCATGACATAAACCCACTATAAGACTCACCATCACTCATGGCATTAAGTGCCTCTAATTCCCAATTGACATCCATAAATTGGCATCTTTTATCCATTAAAACTGATTACTACCAAAGTCCTTTTAAGGCAAATCATTTCACTCAGCGGGCATCTTTGAAACAACTCTCAGGCAGTATGCTCGGGTATTCTGTTTGAATGGGAAAACACCAAAATTCTCCAAAACAAATGATTTATTTGGAATCACCAATAAGTTTCATTTCTAAATGTCGGAATTTTTTTAGGTTACCCAATCTAATGTTTCTGTTTATGTGCTACACATTATCATCCTCTGAACAATGCCTCGTTCGATTACGCTGGACTTCTGAAGTATTTTCTAACCTGGTCTTCTTGATGGCCCAAAATGACAACGACCTCTTTGTTTACAAGTTTGTGGGCGTTCGAGTAGTTGCTGTCATGTAATATGTGCTTGACGGGACGGACTGTACCTCGTTTCATACAGATTACAAAACCAGAGAACATTTGTTTTCAAGTATAATTGGTTCAATTAAAAGTAGAGCTTTCTCAACTCTGTGAAGCAAGTATTCAATCAGATTCCAGTGTGTTTGCTGACCCCAGAGGGTTCATAACAACTGCAGAAACTGTCGTAAAAACACACGTAGGTGGGGCTTCAATTCTATTCAATTTAAGTTTATTTGTTTAGCGCTGTTCACAATAATTATTGTTACAAAAAGGTGCACATTTATTGCATTACAATCAAAATCTGAAAAGTTAAGGTTATTAGTTACCATAACGTTATTTGTTACTAATAAACTTGTAACTAATTATTAATAACTTTTAACAGATAAAGTTATATATAAACATAGTTAACCTGCAGTTATATAGTATATAGATGATGTCTATGTGTACATGTTCAAAGAAGTGTATTAAGTGTATGTGTTGTCCTCAAAGTCCTTCATTCACCATAATGACCGTTACACTTTTCCCCATTCAAAACATTCTATAGTCTTTGTTACTACTTTCCCAGTGGGTAAAAGTCATTGCTTAGTAGTGTTCCTTGAAATAACACAGATTTAGTAAAAGTCAGTATCTGGAAGACTTGGATATTTTATTGAAGATTTGTTACTTGAAAATAAGCCATTGGTCAATTTTACACCATGGCAGATCCAGAGTTAATTATGAAGTGGTTGTAGTGATAGTGTGGTGTAGTTAAAGTGAAAGGCTGATTGCTGAGAGTCTGTGTACAAATTAGATATGCATGCTAAATTACTATGTTATCCAAGGGTGAGCATGATCACACATGTGACCATACACTCAATTTTAAAGGACATTGACGTCAGAAAAAAATAGGTTCAATAGTTTGTTTGAGCATTCTTAATTATACCCCCCCAGAGTAATTCAATTTATTTTATGAGCCATGTACATGAGAAAACAAGTGATCGAGTGTCTCTCTGCTTTACCTCCATTTGTTTGAAGTCACAAACAGCCTGAACGGGTAATTTTCCTTTGATGGGTTGAGCGGGGTTTCTCGGTTTCAGCTGGATAATGGTCTTGGCTCTGCGGTTGAGACCTTCCAGGTGCGTCTTGAATTCATTTAGTTGTTCTTTTTCCTCCTGAAACAACAGAGAAACAACTTTGATTACATTGAGTTATGAATGAAAAGGGGTTTTCAAGCGTCAAAATAATATTGTGTAATACAGCTTATTTTATTTATGTATTTATTTTTTCTAAGGTTAACAGGAGACACCTACTAAGATGTAATTGAGTATGAGAATTATTTATTTTCCCAAAAATTCTTATCAGGCATATTTGGAACAATGCACAAAAATACTTATTTTAAGACCCAAAAATGCATTTTAACTGACACTTTTTAATCTTTTTGCAGCATCCATCCAACCAGTAAGTTTTACCCGTATGTCATAAATTTGCTATCTTTAAAAAAATAAAATACAATTGTATCATCAAACTTTTATAATAAGCCTTTTATGTATATAAAAACACGTTTGTAATTTTAAACAAACACCATGACAAGGAAGGATCTGTAGTCTAGTGAATGTCTTTAAGAAAATGTATGGTTTAAAAAAAAAAAGATTATTAAAATTATCCCTATATTTAACAAATTGCGTAATTTTATGTCCAACAGTTTAATTATTATTTAATTTGTCACCCAGTCTGTAATATCTTTGGTTATAATGGAAGTTTATACAGTTTATAAAATGTGACTTTTCAGATGGTTTATATATCTTTGCATGCAGTTAAATAATACATAATGATTTAATTAATTATATATGTGTTAATTGCCAATTTAGACATTTCATTTGTCATAGAAATTGATTTTAAACCTTATATTGGCAAATTCAGATGTTTTAATTGTGCATGTTTTTAATATATTTGAGATCTAAAAAGCACTTAAATGTAATATTTAAAAATACTGATAATTAACTACTGAGCCATAAAATTTCACTTCTATTACACCCACCACTGCATCCTGTAGCAGATCTTCTAGCCGCGTGACCGTGATGGAGCGATCACACACATATTTCTTTTTCATTGTATCCTCCATCTTCTTCATCCTGTCTTCAGCCTCTTTGACATCTGAGAAGAACTATAGAAGAGAGGATTTAGATTTTATATATATATATATATATAAAAAAGATTTCTGCTCAAATAGAAGCATATGGCTTTACTATACAGTGTGCAATTCTATATTGTTTCATTCATTCATTCATTTTCTTTTCGGCTTAGTCCCTTTATTAATCTGGGGTCGCCACAGCGGAATGAACCGCCAACTTATCCAGCATATGTTTTACGCAGCGGATGCCCTTCCAGCTGCAACCCATCACTGGGAAACATCCATACACACTCATTCACACACATACACTACGGACAATTTAGCCTAATCAATTCACCTATACCACATGTTTTTGGACTTGTGGGGGAAACCGGAGCACCCGGAGGAAACCCACGCGAACACGGGGAGAACATGCAAACTCCACACAGAAACGCCAACTGACCCAGCCGAGGCTCGAACCAGCGACCTTCTTGCTGTGAGGCGAACGTGCTACCCACTGCGCCACCGCGTCGCCCTATATTGTTTCAATTACAAATAATTTATTAATCAAACTTTTTAAAGATTTCAGTGTTTTGAGCCATAATGAGTGTATTCTGACCTACAGTAACCTGTGATGGACTATTTCAGGAGACTTCTGATTCTCAAAATCAATCAATTTTTTATGTAAAATTGAATTTCACTTAATGATGACAAGTTTGAATCCCTGAACCAATAAGTGAAAGATGTAGAAAGATCATTCTTACTGTTTTACTGTTTAACTTCCATGTGTGATCATCTATTCAAATACACACAATAAGTCTCATTTTAATTTATTTCTGGTTTACTGTATGTACCTGGAAGTAAGCAGTGTTTTCTTTGAGGTGAGTCTCAATGCAGCAGCACAGCTGAAGGATCCAGCTCCACTGAGTCTGCAGAGCTGCAGTGAAAGCCTACAGAGAAACAGGTTACAAGTTTTTAGAATAAAAAGAAAAGAAATGGAATTGACTAATTCCCACAACAATGGAAAAACTCATTTACTATAGTTAAAGGTGCAATAGGAGATCTTGGAAAATGCTAACGTTAGCTTGATAGCATTAAAAGCCTACGTCCCACCCTGCACCAGACAGTGTATCACTTAATATTCACCAGAGAGAAAGCGTTATAGTACAGTTATTAGTAATTACAATACCAAACTTAAAAAAAAAACTTGGTAGGTTGTTAATGTTTTCCTCCTATTCTCTCTCTGAAGTGTGTCCACGAATGTGCCAATGACGTAATTCTTTCTGCACAAAGAGTGTGTGCAGAGGTATGCTATTACAATTTTCGACAGGCAGTTAGGACAGCCTATAGTAATGTTCGGACTGAACTTTTTGATTGGACAAACGTTTCTTGGTCCTACCGTTTCCACAGAATATTAAAATACATATACATAAATTTGGACCACTTCATTTAATGATTGCTTTCAGGATGTGAATAGACTTTTTAACCAGCGCAATAAAAATAGCTTCTAAAGACGATCTCCTATTGCACCCTTTAATAAAACGATTAAATGTAAAATGTGGTACCTCTATGGTCTTCCTGGCAGGATGGCCGTCTTTCAAAAGTTTGTCTCCAGTCATCTGGACGTTGTTTACTCTCTTCTCTCTCTGTTCAAGGTCTCGCATCAGACCCTGCAATGCAACACAAGAGCAGCTACTGTCAGTGTGAAGATTCAACACTATCTAGCATCTAGTGTAGGTGGAATCAGTGCACTGTCAGAAATTAAGTTACAACAGCTGTCACTGGGGTGGTACCTTTCAAAAAGGCTCACATTTGTGCCTTAAAGGTTCATATTGGTACCCCAAAGGTACATGTTGGTCCATCAAATTTTTTAAAAGGTACACTTTTGAAATTTTCTCTTGGTACTAATATGTGCCTTTGGGGTCCCAATATGGACCCTTGAGGTACAAATGTGAAAGGTATTGCCCCAGTGACAGCTTTACTACCTTAATTACTGAGAGTGTGGTGATGCTCTTACAGAATAGTTGTCCTTCTTGGCAGTCATGTTAGAGTTTCTGTCGCTCCAATCGTAGTTCACTTCCTCCTCTTCTTTCTCGTTCAGCCACATCAGCTCTTTTGTGGCGGCCACAACAAAAGCGTGCAGCTGATCTAGACTCCGCAGACGAGTCTTAGACGAGTTCTGTGGGGGGAAAAAAAACCAAGAACAAAAGTTAGTTCTTTTTCATTAGGCTTTATGTGACTCAGTGTGTATTAGTTGTAGATTTAAGAGCGTACCAATAGTTTGGCGTATTGAAGATCCAGTTTGCCCAAGTATTCTCGATAGGCTCCTTTACTGACTGGAGTCAACTGATTCTGAGAGGAGAAAAATAAGATGTTGTTGTACATGCTTGTTGATCATATAATATTCAGTGCAGTCTTAGACTCATATATGGAGTTTAATATGGCTCAAAACCCATGATTTTATTCATATATTTTATTGAGAACAGTATTGTTAGTACTCAAGGGTAGTGGCGTAGCCAGCAATCAGTGGCCCTATGCATTATGGGCCCAACACAGCCCAGCTCAGGGCCCCCTCATATGCCAGGGCCCTCTCCTATGCAGTATTTAAAGTATTTATTTTTAAAATTTAAATGACTTTTTATGACTGGTCAGTATATATTTGACATATTGAATGTTGGGCCATTTTTAGAGTGTATTCAGCTTAAAGTGTAATTTAAATACTTAAGTATGTTAACTAGGCAAGATAAGTTATATCTTAAGTTTATAAAAATGAAAAACTTTCTCCAGAAGAAAAAATATAATAGGGAATACAGTGAAAAATGTCTTGCTCTGTTAAACGTCACCTAATATTTTTGAAAAATAATTAAACTGTCACAAGAGGGGTAAGAATTAAAAATAATTATAATGATATCTAGACATGCAAACTATAACTTAATTTACCTCATCAGCCCGTGCGCGATCAATCTTGTATTTGAATTCCTCGATGGACTGATGAAGGCCCCGATGGCTTCCGAGCTGGGACTCCACTGAGGGCAGATCTTCACCCCACTCTGCTCCTTCAATGCGCCTCTGGTTCTCCTCCACCCAGGACAGCAGGTCCTGAATGTACTTGAGAGTGACCTCGTCCAGTTCAGGTCTGACTCGCTGAGGAGACTGCTGTAATGTCTGGACATGGGAGATCTGGGTCATGGGCACCTGGGTCATAGGCACCTGCGACACCGTCACGCCAGACTTCAAACGCAGATTAAACTCACTGCGTAGGTTAACCAGACGCTCATGGAGACGGTACACTCTGAAAGAACCAAGAGAGAACTGCATTGTAAAGCATCTTAAAGCAGAAAATAGAGCTTTTCCAATCAAGGCAAGAATATTAAATGTCAGACAGTTATAGAAACAGAAAACTATTAAAGTTGTCATAAAAACTCAGTAATTTAATAATTAATTAATGTATAAATAAAGCATTTTAATTTAATTAATATTTTCTGTAAAAGTTTCTTAGATTCTTTTCTAAGTTTTTTAGATTTAATGTTTTAGTACAGCTTTATAGAAAATTGGATCTTCTCAGGTGACTCAAAAAATACAAAATTTAAAATAAAACGAATTAATAAATGAATTAATATTTGAATATAAAGATATTTACATTATTTTAAGGATTTTAATTGCTATTTTGATAAATTGCATATTTTCTATAACGTACCTTTCTTAGATATTATTATTATTATTATTATCATCATCATCATCATCATCATCAAGGCATTAAGAAATTAATAAAATACAGTTGTACTTAGAAAAAAGGGCACTTTTTAAATCTGAAAAGATTTAATTTAAACATATTCAAGTAACAGAAAAAAACTGCAGTTGTCCTAAATTTCTAAAAACAAACAAACAATAATTACGTTTTTTTTCAAGAATTTCATAAATCAGATTTTTTTTTTTTAAAAAACAAAAACAATAATAAATAATAATATAAATAAATAAAACAAACAAATAAATGAATAAGAAAATAAACAGTTATAAATGAGTGAATGAATGAGTGAATGAATGAATGAGTGAATGATTTTAATTTAATAATTTAATTTAATTGTTATTTACTGCTTAATTGCTATTTAATATGGCTTATTATTGATGTTATTCATTTTAATGCTATAAAGAGCTTTACAGAAAACCTACAAATCAGGGCTAGGAAAAAAATATCTAAAAAGATTTAACTTGGACAATTAAAATGTTTTCCAAGTGACAGCAAAAATTTGAAAAAATTTTTTTTTGTTGTTGTTAAAAACAAATCAACAAACAAATAAATAAACAAAAGTACAACATTCATATTACTTATAAGATTTATTACTTATAAGACACCAAATTCTTTAATAATACTAAATACTAAAATGATTCTACTAACCGCCTGTACATCTGTTCTGCCTGTAGATGGCGCCCATCTTTCAGTAATTGCACATCATTGAACAGGTAACGGATCATGTTTTCAGCCTTGTTCAGATCTGCCTCAATGTCAGACGCGTGCTGGATAGGCTTTCCTGCACTCAGCAGACGGATGTCCTGCAACACAAAACAAACAATCACAATGCTGTCGGCTTACTTTTATCTTCTCAAAAACAAAACAAAAAAGCTTCAAATCTTACCGTTTGTAACAGTGTTTCCACCTGGTTGAGCTGTTCCTCACACACGCCTGACTCCATTTGTACTTTACTGACTATTCTCTGCAGACGCTCCAACCTGAACAAGAAACACACACACACATAATTCACATCAGTTAAAACAGCCCTGAAATCTTTAGGAGATAATGACTGGATAAAGGCTCAGACATTCAACATACAAGCCATTAGAAAAAAAAAAGTCATCCGAATCACTCACACCCTCCTCTCACGGAGCAGATACTCCAGTCCATAGCTGTCATTCATAAATGCCATGATTAATAATCCTACTAACACTAAATCTAAGTCTAAAGTTTTTTTCACTAAATCTAAAGTTTTTTATTTTTTCCCACAGCGGAGGCTCACAGAATGGGCTGCTGATGTTAAGACGTGCTGCTGGAACTGATCAGACGCATAAAAACTGTGCAGAGCAGAAGCCAGCCTGTCTTGTGACAAACCTTTATTAAAGTGATGCCTTGTTTGCTTGTTCAAAATGCTGTTTAATAACATTGTCATGGTAACAGCTGGAATCTGTAATGAGTATTCTGTAAAGATAAAGCATGCACAGAGAACTAAAGAGAAAATGTTTATTAAAGGGATAGATTGACTAAAATGTAAATTCCGTCATCCTTCATATTGTTACAAACCCAGAGAAAGAAATGTATTTGTTATCACAACACAAAATAAGATTAAAAAAATAGCCCAAACTAAACAGTTGGTGAATAAAAGTCATAACATAAATCATAAATCAGACATAAATCATATAAAGTGATCAAGCTTTTTTTTTTACAAATATTTTGAAGCATTCGATTTGTGGGTGAACAAAAGAGGGACAGAGAATCAGATTTAATTAAATGATTAATGTCTTCACATGTGTTCCAAAGATTAACAAAATTATTATGGAACAACATGAGGGTAAATAAATAATGTCAGAATAAAAATTTTAGTCAGTAAAATATTAGGAGTCTTCAAAACCTGACAATTATCAATTAGTATGCCTGAGGTTTCTTTATAAAGTAAAATGTCTTTGTAATGTTACAATTATTCAACTGGATGATTGTACACTGTAAAAAATAGTAAAAACTATTTGTTGAGTAAACTTAAAAAACTTTGTCCCCGCAGCCTAATTTTTGTTGTTGTTGTCTTCTGTTAAAATAACTTACCATTCATTCATTTTCTTTTTGGCTTAGTCCCTTTATTAATCAGGGGTCTTTTTTATGTTTTACGTAGCAAATGCCCTTCCAGCCGCAACCCAACACTGGGAAACACCCATACACTCTGTGCATTCCCACACATACACTATGGCCAATTTAACTTATTCAATTCACTTATAGCGCATGTCTTTGGACTGTGGGGGAGACCGGAGCACCCGGAGGAAACCCACGTGAACACAGGGAGAACATGCAAACTCCACACAGAAATGCCAACTGACCCAGCCAGGGCTCGAACCAGCGACCTTCTTGCTGTGAGGCGATCGTGCTACCCACTGAACCACCGTGACACCCCAATAACTTACCATTCGAGTCAAATTAACAATTATTTTTTATCAATGTTGAATCTCATTTTAAAAAGTCTAGGCAATAAATTTGCTCAAGTTAATTTGACTCCTTCTCAAGTTGTCAACTGGGAAAAACATTTTAACCTGAATCGATGTGCTATTTAAACAGGAGCACATTTGTTACTCCACTTCCATTTATTTAGTATTTAACAAGAAATCTGCTGTCAACCCAACCTGACAACTGAATAAATGCAAGGTACAAATATATTTACATAGAAAAACAAAGGATGTTGTGTACAATTAAACAAAGAATTCTCCAGGAACCCAATAGAAGTCAATACACAAATTTCTTACCGTTCAAACTCAGAACGCAACAGTTTCTCTCGCTCCAGAATGGCCACATGCAGACGGCCCCACTCCTTCTCCACATCAATGGGATGGTAACCGTGGGGAACCTTGACCTGACCCGCCTGCACAGCACCCTGGTGCCAAACAAAATCCATTCATAAAGTCAAATCTCTGTAAAATAAAACTTAAAAAGAACTTAAGTGTCATGTAAAAGTCTGAAACGGTTTGCTCTACATGCATAAAATTACATTACTGTGGCAAATTTACCTCAAAAGACTTGTAAATGAGTTTGGAGCGATTTTTGTCAGTCTCCTTAGCTGGTAGTTCAGTTTCCTTGAACTTCAGAAACTGACGCCAAAGGACCTACAACAGAATAAGAAAGGAAAATTAACTTTTCACAATTTAACATTTTATTGATTTTAAATAGTTTGGAATGCATTTTTAAAGTTTGTATTTATGGCCACAAAATAATACTTCAATACATTTTACAATCGTCAATGACTTTACCCGAACATAATTTCACATGTTAATATGCACATGCATCATTATTATTGCCAAGAATCATGGGACTAACCTCGATCTCCTCATAGCTGGAGGGAAACTTGCGTTCCTCAAACACAATAACATGATGTCTGATCCACTGCAGCAACATGGTCACCAGCTCATAATATTCCTGCCAGCGCAACTCTAGCTCCTAGAGTTAAAAATGTATAGAAAACATCAGTAATTGCAATATGAATTGGTCATGACTGTTAATTAGCTGATGCCAGTAGCTTGCGATTTATGGGTATTTTCGTATTGTTTTTTTTATTGCAATATTGGACAATGGGATCTCCCCAAGAAATGTGGATGTTGAAAGTTTTAACAAGGAAATGTAGTTTGAAATGCATTATCTGGGTTGGTAATTTAAAATATGGTACAAAAACTTTAGTAATGACTTGCCAGCACCTTTTCTGTTATTGTACGGATTGATTTCTTTTTACAAATATATCATTTTAAACTACTAGAAATGTCAATACAAGTCACTTTGGTCTACATCAACATTAAAGGTTGCCAGGTTCCAAAACACAATTCCAAAGTTTAAATAAAGAGAACACACCCTTAATCACATGATATGAAAACTGTTAATTTATGGATATTTTGTTTTTTCAAAACACCCACGTTGGCCTTGACTCCATCGCGGACGTCAGGGACTCTTGGCATGACATCATACAAAGAGGACACATATGTGATGATGGACTTCTCGTCAGGGTGTGGCACATCCACATCTGCAGAAAGAGAGAGAAAAAAAACAACATTAATATATAGTGTATACTACACTGTTCAAATGCTATTTTCATTAGTTTTATTTAGGTTTTGGAAAATAGCTGCACCAAAAATACAGTGAATAACTTACTAAAGGTCTGTTCAAACCAAAATGATAGCTATCAAAATAAATATATTAGTGTCCATACAAATGTATGATAACATTCTGTTTATGTTAAGAGTGCACAGCAGATTAATTATGTATAATAACCTTATCATTATGTTATGGATGGATGTCATGGATTATGATTGGCTGTGAATGTATTTATCGATCAACAGCTGGAAAAAAAATGCTCTTAAAACATTTCTCTGCAACGTTATCATTATAAGTGTGGTGTGGCATTTTTGCTTTTCAATTTGGAACAATACATACAATTATATATTTATTGTTATATTTTTCAAATTTGTCTTTTGACAGACAATTTCTGCGCTAGAATACAAAAAACTACATGTTCATTAAATCCATTAAGATTCCCTAAGATCTCCAATATTTATCATGATAAGTATGAATGAAAACTCTTTGAACGAACATCCAGAGGGCTCTTCTGCCTTTGTTTACCTTCAGGATCCAGCAGGCGTGTGACACCCAAGTCTCTCTCTGCTATGCTGAAGGCCTGCTCCAGATTCTCCAGGTTGGTCTGTCTGTACACCTTATTCATGTCAATCAAATTGGGCCTGCAATAAAAGAAGAAAAAAAACATTAAAGATGTGTACTAACAGAAATACTACTCAATGATCAGGAACAAACATTCTACGTACTAATTATAACCAGCCTGTTTTAAAATTGAATTTAAACATTGATACTGTACTTCATTGGAAATGTGTATTTCATTGTTAATGAAGTAATTTCCATGTGAGCAAACAAAAAAATCTATGAACTATAAACCTTTAAAAATTCTCTGGGATCTCATTTGCATGCATACTTTGCAGATCATATATTTAACTGCTTGGCCAAACCTAGAGGCTATGTAAACATTGGTGCCAGTGTCTGGGCAGGTGAAGGCAAGATAGATTCCTCTTCACAGGATTTAAATGAAAGCCTCTGTATTATGTGACTAACTACTCACTCGACAGGAGTCAAGGTGCCAAAAAACAATTACAGCTCAATATTACAGTGCATGCGCACACAGGCTCTGCAGCCTCCTGAGGACATGTAAAAGTCCAGCAAGGAAAAATAGTTTTAAACAAAACAAAACACACAAAATCAGATTTTAACGAAATATCTAAAAGCAGAGCACTCATACGGCTGATGCACTGTCTGGCTGAGCAGGTAGCATGGTTGGCTCCAGGGAAGCTCGGCATCCGAAACAAACACCTTCCTGTAAGAAAACCCATCTCTGCTTAGGTTGGAAAGCCTTCGCTCTATGCCGTGTTCAATATCTCCACTTTGGGATCCACCACTGGAGCGGGCACCGGGGCTGATGGACCCCTGACCCGAATCAAAAGAAGCCTCTGATGGCACATCTTCACACAGCATGACCACCCGGTCCTCCATGTCACTGACTGATCCATGGCTGGAGGAGCTGCTGCGACTCTTCTTAGAGCGGAACTTCTTGAGACTGAACATCGTGTTCGATGGAATAAATCAATTTCCCATTCTTTGAAACATGTGAATTCAGATCCAGTACTCTTGCTCAGTAAATCAGCGGTTAGCTGGTTTCACAGTCCAGAAGAAAAAAAAACCTCCATTTTGTGTCACATTGCATTAAGTTTTGAAAACTTCAAGCAAATCTGATGTGCTCTGTTGACTGTCCCGATGGCATACTACAGTAAGTTGTAAATAATATGTTTTGATCGAAGTTTCAGGAGAGAGGGAAGATAAACTGCTCCTTATTTGCTCAAATCTCAGAGTCCTCTGGAAGGTAATACGGTGAACCTGAGCTATGCAGCTGCTCAATGAATGATAAAAACACACCCTCTGGGAATCCTTTTAGATCCAACACGCCCTCATCACAGGATTCAGCTTTCAAACTCTTCTGTCAATTCAGGCATACTTGAACTTAATCCTGCATGATTTGATGTGAAAGCAGGTGAATTTGTTTGGGTTTAGATGTTTTTGTGTCAAGGTTTAAATGGGTCAGAGAGTGTCAAGAGTACCATGTTTGGCGGCAAATTGTGTAGATTAGAGTGCCGTTCACACTAGTGCATTTTGTATTTTAAAACACCGGGTTTTTTTGTTTGTTAGTTTGTTTTTGTTTCGTAAAAGTTATCTCCATCCACACTATACAGCCTAAAATGCATGATAAGTGACTATTCATGCACATGGAACTTGACGAATCAGCAATTGGTATGCAATAGTCCAAAATACCAATCAAAGAGTGATTGTGGATAGCCATGCCTCCATTTTCAAAAGTTTGTGGTTCAGTTTGTCAATGCTGAAATGAAACACCGCTGTTTCCAAACTAGAACGGGGTCTTTAACATTTTCAAAATGTTCGGTTTTTGTGGGTTGAAGATGCTGGCACAATGTGGATACATGGTGTGTGTTTTAAAAAAGGCACTAGTGCTGTTTACACCAGTGAGTTTTCATTTTAAAACAGTGTTTGAGAATTAAAAAAAACGTCTAAATTGGTGTTTTTATTGCGTTTTAGAGAAACGATCTCCATCCACAACAAGATTATTTTAGTAAATGAAAACTAAAACTAAGACAAAAAATATTGGTCAAAATATATTTGTGTTAACTGAAATAAAATGTAATAACTAACAATAAATGAAAACTTTACTAAAACTAACAACAGTCACTAACAAACTAACTGAAATAATAATTAGTAAAAATAATAATAATTTTTAGAATTAATAAGCATTCATTCTGTGGTGGAAAATCTGACTTGCAGCTCTTTAGAGAAATACCTGATGGTGCTTTTACAGACAAACACATGTTCTAGAATACATTTGCCAATAAATGTATACTTGGCATGTTTAACTATATACAATATATTTAATATGAAGAAGCTTGTCTTAATTCTTTGTCATTTTTACTTTTATTTGTTTAAGTTGCATTTGTAAGGTTTTCGGTTCAGTCTCTGTTTAAACTATTATTTAATTTTTATCACTAAGAGGTTTGCACAAGAGATAATGTATGATTTGTGAACTTTGCTTTGGTCTATACTGGATGTGTTACTAACTACAATTACACAAACTGAAACTAATTATAGCGGTTCATTGCACTGTGGCGACCCCTGACAGGGACTAAGCCGAAGAGTAATGAGTGAGTAAAACTATTTATATAAAAACGAAGTAGAAATGTGTTCACAAAATAAAAACTAAAACTCACAAAATGAACTAAAACTAAACTGAAATGTACAGCAAATTTTAAAATAGCATTGAAATAAAAACTCATTTAAACTATAATAACTTTGGTCCACATCATTCAAGCTCACCAGGTATACACATATTTTGCCACCCATACGTGCAGTCTACTGCTTTTGTAATAGTCATATAAGCGACTATGACGAATTAGGGAACATTATGCAATAGTCCAGAAGACCAATCAGAGTGAATATACCTGCATTTCCAAAGTTAAACAGGGTCTTTGAAGAAACCTATTAGTCTAAACGGCAACTAAAAGAGGTCAGTCTACCTGCAACATGACAGATCCTGTTTCTTGTCAAACAGCACTTGGTAAAAGGCAGGAATTAGAGCGTAAATTATAGACTTGACAAGTGGCAGAAGGGGTCTGTGATTGACAAGGTAGAGAAGCTAGCAAGTCTGGAGATGAACTTCATAAACAGGCTTGTTCCAAAAATAGAAGTCTACATGTCAAATATTTCTTACTTCACCGCACTAGGATTACTATACAACTTTTATTTATGTATTTACAGTTGAATTATTAGTCCTCCTGAACTATTAGCCGCCCTGTATATTTTTTCCCTCATTTTCTGTTTAACGGAAAGAAGATTTTTTTCAACACATTTCTAAACATAATAGTTTTAAAGACTAATTTCTAAGAACTGACTTCTTTTGTCTTTGCCTTGATGACATTACATAATATTTTACTAGATATTTTTCAAGATACTTACTGTAATACTGTAAAAAAATCCTTACTCTGTTAAACACAATTTAGGAAATATTTGAAAAAGAAAAAAAAATCCACAGGAGGGCTAATAATTTTGACTTTAACTATATGTGCAGTATATCCTCTTGAAATTCTGACCCTTTACTTGAGCACCCTGGATTTATATGTTTAGACAAAGTGTGCTAAGCATTAAACAACAGGTCAAAAAGCTTATTTCCTTTTTTATTTTGTCATACATTTCTATACCTGTGTTTATGTATGATGGCGTTGAAGAGCTTGCCATCTCTCCAGCTGGTAGTGAAGTTGTCACAGCGCAGGGCCTGGTAGCCCTCCACCATCCGCTGAGACCACAAGAGCAGCTTCTCCTTGGCCGTCATGTCGTCTGACTGACCGTTCACTTGGATGTCGGAGATCTGGTGGAGCAATGGAGGACAGAGCAAAACATCGTGGTCTAGTTAAATCATGTATATAAAATACAAATATTAAACATATTTTAGAAACTATTACTACTGTTACATTAAAGATTTATACTATTGTTATTTTGTAACTTATTTTTTTTATATAAAATTAAAAGTCAATATACTGTAATTTTTATTGTTTCAATTAAACAAATGTGCTATGAAAAGAAATAACAACTTAATATATTCATAAACTGTAACTGCCAAAATAGTAACAAAGTAAAAACTAAAAACACATTTGACTAACTACAACTGTTATAGTAAATGTAATGATATTTTTGACTTATTTTTATTACATTTGTGCATAATATTGTGATTTACATTATTCGTGCATTACTTAATACAGTTGCAATACAACAAATTATTAGTTATTATAAGAAAAAAACCTGGATGTTGGAAATATATATAGATAATATATTAAAATACAGTATATTAAGTCAATGTAAATATGGTTTTGATAAATAAATAATGTGCAATCTAAATTAGACTAAACATATTTAATTAACTGAATATAACTGTCATAATAAAATAACTAAAGTGCAAACAATGCAAATACGGTTTTAATAAAACAAAGTATGTATTGTTCAGACTTAACACATTTAGAAACTATAAATAAAAGTATTAAAGAAACCATATTTCATAAAACAATAGGGTAAATAAATGTAGAAACTATAACTACAGCTTAAAATCTAAACTAAAGCTAAATATATTTTATAATGAAGTAGAAATTGTGCTTTCTAAAACAACATGTGTAAAGTTATTAGAAATAATAACAAAAACAATCATATTAAAACATATGCAACATATTGCGTCTGTAGAATATAATAAAATATTTATATTTCTGACTAAATGCACAGTTAAAGTTAGTACTATAGTTTCAAGTGATTTTTTTTATCTCACAGTTGAATATGTGCATTAACATCTGGCATTTCCAAGTAATATATAAAAACGAGCCTTTAATGCTCATTGAAACTACGACAGTTTATAATTTAAGCTTGTCAGGAAAATATCAACAATGTTGCCAAGATACTATGGACAAACATTGTGGTTAGCAGTGATCATAAGATGTATTTATAATAAAAGGCTTGTTGAAGTTTTAGTCTGTGATTTTGCATGTGTTCGTTTCGCTGGTGACTCATCGTCAGGATTCCCCTTTGGGTAACAACCGCTCAACGGCTAAAATCAAGTTTCCTCCTATTCTAAGAGTTCTGTAGGGAAGTCTGGTCTGGTTTAAACCTCTAAATCCTCATTTTAAGGATATACACAGTGAGTCAGATATGCAAGCACGTCCTCCACCCATGAAGCCAGCTTTATGAGAGACAAGGGGGTCATTTAAGGTTCTTTTCAATGCTGTATATATTTCAATGCCTTTTGAAATAGTTTTTTACTCATTTGTAGCAATGCAAGCTTGACAATTGAATCATGTTAGCGTAGTAGTAATCATTAGAATAAAGATTTTAAAAATATTAATAATATATGGGAAATCTGTCAATAACTACAAAATGGCATTATCAAACTGAACAAAAGTTGGAAGTAAAAATGCATTTTATAATTATATATATCATAAATACTTTAAGATAAACCTACTGTGAGTTACTGAGATCAGTGATGCATGATTTTGCTGACACCCACATTATTTTATATATTTAACTAATAATAATAATAATAATAATAATAATAATAATAATAATAATATAATAATTTGTAATCTTTCATTGAAATTTCCACCAACAACTTGCAGCAATTCCACCAGAGAATTGAATTGTGTAAAACATGCTAAAAGAGGTTGCAGAGAACACCCACTGTACTGTCGAAATATAAAAAAAATCACTGTTTATATAGATACATTCACCAACTTTCAATGAACAGTTTTATACTGCTCAATTGTTTTTAATTTGATTGTCATTGGAAATGCTACATGGGATTACAGTTCTTTGCTGGCTTGCTTGGATCGGGACTTGTGGAGCTGCGCTTCGGTGGATTTGCTCTACAGAGTTTGAACTTTCCGCAGTGAAATTTAAACCACACTGAATTAAACTAAACTGAAAGTCAACTCTGAAATCTGGACTCTACTAGAACTATGTTAAGCTGCTTTGACACAATCTATATTGTGAAAAGCACTATATAAATAAACATGAATTGAATTGAATTCTTTCCCTTATTAAACTTTTACAATTTTGCAACTTAAAGTATGAAATTTTTGTGTGCATTTCTTTGTATTTTTATCTTAAAAATTCAGCATGCACAGAAATTTGAGTCTGATGCATATTAATGAATCTGTTGCAAAATAAAAAAAGCTAGATAATAAAAAATAGTATTTTCACACAGTGATGTTTGTTTTCTCCTCTCTCTTCAAAAATAAAAAGAAAGAGAAAATATTGTGTCCACTGAATTGAATTGATCCTGAACAGAGACTAGTAGTACGTCAAATGTAAGGACACACACACACACAGACACAAGGTGGCTCTGAATTGTCAAAACACCACTCAAAAGCTTGTTACAGATGTGAAAAATGGAAATAATTTAAAGCAATCCAATTTTTTTTTTATCACAAATGAAAGTTTCGAAGGAAGTGTGTAAATGTGATTGACACATGAGGCGTGAGGTTGTATTTATTATTTGGCATGCAAAGATTTCAGACTGTGTGCAATAAATTTGAGTGTTTTGGAATTATATTAAAATACGTTTTGACCTTTAAAAAGGGTTAGGTTGTGATTCACTTTATGGCTTATAAATCTTTAACAAATACTCTTTAAACATCGCTATGGAAAAAAAAAAGAAAAAATATTCAGAAAAAATTGCGCTATATATTTAAAAAAACCTAAATCAAATAAACAGCACATATTTCATTTGACAATTTGTTATGGTGGCGAAAAACAGACAGTTCTGCAGCAGCCTTTATTGTCTTAGACTGAAAAAAATGATTCATTGGATTTAAGGTACAGTAAGTGATTGCAAACAATTTATATAGGCTGAATTTAAACAAACACACCGAGTTGAACATTACTAAGTTTTATTTGTTTGTTTAAATTCAGCCCATATAAATTGTTTGCAACCGCTTAGCTTAAAAAAAATGTAAATCCAATAAATAATTTTTTTCAGTGTACTTTGTTGCACAAAAAATGTGGCCTTGCCCATAATATAATACAACTAATCTCTGTAAAATGACCAATTCAAAAACTTCCAAGCTTCTGTGCCAAGATAAGTACTTTTTAAAAACATGGAAGGAAAAGAAAACAATTAAG
>CAIGQV010018201.1:10208452-10233840 GCA_903798115.1 Danio jaintianensis | reverse complement strand
TATCATTGCGCCTAGCCACATTGGCCTTGAAAATAGCAACTTTTTATGTTCCCTCTATCTTAGTACACAATGTAGCTACAGAATAGTCAAACTTTAAAAAGGAAAATTATCAAAACTCTTTGGTCATTTTTTAACACTGAAACTACCAAAATTCTACAACTATTAGAATTACCATAGTGGTCATTCTGACGATTCTCATATAAGACGTCATATTGTCACGTCATATTTACATTCAAAGCTTCTATTGAGATATTAAAATTAGGCTTTAATACAGTCTATAAATGTATAGTTATCTATGTTAGACCACCCGCGAATGTCTGCGACTTGTCATTTTCACTTTCTCAAGCATGAGAGAAGGTTTTTTCATGGCACTGAATATGCTGTTTTGAAAGACATATCTGAAGTAAAGTTTTTGCTAACAGAAAGTTATGTTTTTGATTGCAGGAAGTTGCTAGGCAACAGAGGCACGCATTTTTAAAATCACAGGGAAAAGTAGCAGACAGCTGAAATGCATGCGGTCATTTTGACCGCTATAGTAGTTCTAGGTAGAAATAATAATAACTCTTTTGTGTTTTGTCATTTTAATAAAATAAAAATGTTAGAAGGAAAATACACATATTTAGTAAAAGTCTGGTAATTATAGATAGGCTGTGTGTATTTTATTTCAACAAAGTTATTAAATTGCAAAACTTAAAAATGGTCAAAATGACCACCTCGGTTGTTCTAGTGTTAAATGCAATGCTAATGGTCTAATCCAATTCAATAATTTATGCTAAGCTAAGCTAAAAGTGACCCAGAGATCAGCTAAAACAATGCTAAAACTCAACTGCTTAACTCTAGAGGACATGTAAAATGAGCCTATTATCTAAAAAAAGTGCAGGGTTCCTTTAAGCAATTCATATAATACCATAATAAACTTTTTTAAAATTGAATACATAAGGGAAGGACAGCACTGCCAACAAGCGACAAGACAAAGGAAGTGACATCATGCACGACACATTTCCCCTGGCAGTGACACATGCCACACCCCTTTTTTTTCCAGGGTGGCGAGCCGGAAATTTTCAGACCCAACTCACCAACCGCGAATTCCTGACAACGTCTCGCTCCCTCGGCTACCACAGCAAGAGCATCGCAAGAGAGGAGGCAAAGGCAAAGGGGTCAAGGTCAGGGCAGAGGTGAGCAAACAGGAAGTTGAAAAAGGAATGGTCAAGGGGGTCAAACCGGTGCAGAGTTGAAACTGAGGCAGAAAATGTCAAGATTGTTAATGTGTTAAAAGAAGTGAGACGCAATGCAAAAAAGAGACACAATCACAGTAGAAGTGCTCATCGAGATGGGGAGATGTGAGGGGACATTCATTCCTATTAATACGCTTCTGTATGCGTGGTTACGTCCACGGGTCATACAGATCTGAATGCCACGCTAGCATGCAAAACAAATCTGAAGGAGACGACATTGAGGGTGTTAAAGTAGAAAACTAGACAGTAGGATGCAGATTTAAAGGGTAAATTCATTTAAACATAATCTGTAAGGTTTAAGATGCAAAAGGACACAGGAAGAGGAGGGGCTTGTGTTAAGTTATAGCCTTGCAGAAGCAGAATTTCAGGTTTTGATGTTTGGAAATAGGTTTTGAGTGGGGTCGTGGATGGAAAATCTGATTCGACTTCATTGTTTACTTACAAGTGTCTCTCCGGACAGCACCTCCAGCAGCGAGATAAGGTTGTGTCCATCTCTGAGATCCTCGTACAGGTCTGTGATGTGCCGCTGAGCCTGAATAAGAAAGGAATCGCGGTTACAAATGATAAAAATTGTGAGACATGGAAGAATACATGTTCAAGATTATATTACGATTTAAAAAAAAAAGGACGTCTATATAATGAAAGGAAATTTTTTTATTATAATTGGTTGACTAATTGTGAATTGTGATGGTTAACATTTCAATCAATTAGTCTTTTGTATTATATAATTTGTTTTAATCTTTACATTAAGGTATAAAATAATACACATTACAATTCTAAAGTTTAGATGAGTGATCTTTTTTAATAATTAACTATTTTATTCTTCATTAATCAAAAAAGACTATTTAAAATCAAAGCTGTTCTTTTGAACACTCTACACTGTAAAAATAATTTGATGAATAAATTGAATAAGTCATGAACTTGTGTTCCCCAGCGGGAGGGGAACTACAATGCTATGTGGAAACTTCCACTATGGGGATTTCGTCAGAAAGCCAATCACTCTGAAGAGTAATTAAACGGGCCAATGAAATGCCAATGAGTTGGCGGTGTCAGCGTGCACAGCTGGCAGCAATCATAATCAGCTTGTGAATAAGAATGCCCGCTGTGCCACACAACCACACCTTTTCGCTTTCAGAAGCCTCACGCAACTGAGAGTATTGCTTAAAGATCTCCACGAGAGGGAGAAAGAGTGGCTTCAGACGAGCTGTTTCTCCCGGTCCCAGAGCGAGCTACAACGCAGGCAGCGGCGGTCGAGCTGGGTTCATTCTCCCGTCCCTGGGCGTTTCTCTGGTCCGGTTCTGCAAGAGCGGTTTGTATAGTAAAGAAATTTCTAAATTTCTAAACAAATTTCCCTAAAAGAGCAACACGGTCGAGCAGCGCGTCTTTTTAAAGATGTCGTTCCGACCGTGCGTTTCTGGATGCGGTGGTTTCCTGTCCCCGGATGATGGGCACGAGCACTGCGTTGCATGTCTGGGGGTCCAGCATGTTAATTCGGTGCTCGTGGGCAGTTCATGCCATCACTGCGATGGCATGTCTGTGGCGCAGCTAAGATCGAGGCTCGCTCTTGCAAAAGAGCGAACCACCCCTGCTGTCCCCCGCAAGTCGGTTGGCACTCGGGCAGATCTGAGGGTTACAGTGGGAGTCAATCTGCCGCCCTCGGGCTCGCGGACCTCCCACTCCTCAGCGCGCTCCATCCAAGCTTCGAGTGAGAGAAGCGTTCCATCCTCTCGGATGATCGCCCTCTCACTCGATGACACCGAGGATCAGATGTCCATCGCGGCATCGGAGGGTGGGCTGTCATATTCTGACGAGGATCCGGACCCGCTCCCTCCCTCCGGGGTAGTGAGCGAGGCGCCGGATCTAGAAGCAGATATGTTGGCCGTGCTTTCCCGGGCTGCTTTGGCGGTGGGTCTGGAGATGGTTTATCCCCCAGCCCCGCGGCCGGCTAGATGGGTGCTACGTGGAGGCTAAGAGGAGGGCCAAACCTTCTAAGCCTCCCGTCCCCTTCTTCCCGGAAGTGCACAGTGAGCTCACGCAGTCTTGGAGGGCACCTTTCTCTGCCCGATCTGCGTGCGCTTCCTCTCTCACCACCCTTGACGGTGGAGCAGCCAGGGGGTACGAGGCGATTCCACAGGTGGAGCGCGCCATTGCGGTCAATCTTTGCCCGCGTGGTGTCTCTTCCTGGCGGGGTCAGCCTCGTCTTCCGTCCAAAGCATGTAAGTTATCTGCGTCCCTCGGGAGCAGAGCTTACACTGCTGCGGGCCAGGCTGCTTCCGCCTTGCATGCTATGGCAACGTATCAGCGCTACCAAGCGCAGGCGTTGGCCCAGCTGCACGAGGGTGGTTCCGACCCAGGCTTGATGCACGAGCTCCGCACCGCAACCGACTATGCTCTGCGTACCACCAAGTCGGCTGCGCGTGCCCTGGGAAGGACGATGGCCACACTAGTGGTCCAGGAGCGCCACCTCTGGCTAAACCTGGCAGATATGCGTGACGTTGACAAGGTTCGCTTTCTTAACGCACCCATATCCCAGGCTGGCCTGTTCGGCGACACCGTTGGTGAGTTCACCCAGGAATTCACAGCGGTGAAAGAGCAGTCGAGTGCGATGGGTGAAGTCATCTATCGGCGGGCTCGTAAAACCGCTCCTCCCGCCGAACCATCCACCTCGGCTGCTCCTCGCCGAGGGCGCCCGCCTGCGGCATCAAGACCTGCTCCACTGCCTCTGCCCGCTCCACCGGCTAAACGGCAGCGTCGAGCACCTCGCAGGCGTTCAGCGCCCCCGCCCCAGGGCGCCGTTAAGTCCGGTAAACGGACTGCGAAGCGACCCTGAGACGGGCCATCCGGAGAAGAGGGGACTTGCTCTTTCCTCGGTGGAGGGCCGAGCGAAGCAAACGGTGTTTTTCAACACCAGGCTGCTAGCCTCACGGCCGGCGGCCGCAAAATTTTCAATAAAAGAGCATTTTCCCCCTTCTCTGGATGTGACAGCCCGAACACTGCCAGTCTGGGACGCTATGCCTTCCAGCTCGCAGGATCGGTGCATCTCGCCACGGGCTCTGAGTGTGTTAGAGGACGGGCTCCCTTCTCTTGCACTCCAGCCCCCCCTTCCGGACTCTGGGACAAAGGTGAGTGTGAATCTCTTGCCTCCTGCTCTTCCTCGGGACCCTATGGCTCCCGGGGTGAGCTCTCCCATTCCGCGCTGCCCCACCGCAGGTATGTCAACGATCGTGCCGATGATGTCACTAGCGCGAGCTCTGTCAGCCTGGTTAGCGCTGCCCAGCCCGTCGCGGTGGCTCATTCGTACGATCAGACTCGGCTATGCGATTCAGTTCGCCAAACGGCCTCCCAAGTTCACGGGCGTGTATTTCACCAGGGTCAGCCCCGTGTCCGCCCCTGTCTTGCGCGAGGAGATTGCTGTCCTCCTGGCGAAGGATGCAATCGAGCCGGTCCCTCCAGCCGAGATGAGGAGCGGGTTTTACAGCCCCTACTTCATCGTACCCAAAAAGAGCGGTGAGTCACGGCCAATCCTAGATCTGCGCGTTTTGAACCGCTGCCTTCACAGGCTGCCGTTCAGAATGCTCACGCAGAGGCGCATCCTTCGGTGCGTCCGTCCTCAGGATTGGTTTGCAGCAATAGACCTGAAGGACGCGTATTTTCATGTCTCTATTCTTCCACGCCACCGGCAGTTTCTGCGGTTTGCGTTCGAAGGTCAGGCATGGCAATACAAAGTCCTCCCCTTCGGGCTCTCTCTGTCTCCGCGGGTTTTCACCAAACTCACGGAGGGTGCCCTGGCGCCTCTTCGGCTCGCGGGCATCCGCGTGCTCAATTATCTCGACGACTGGCTGATTTTAGCTCACTCACGGGATCAATTGATTACGCACAGGGACAGGGTGCTCCGGCACCTCGACCTATTGGGGTTTCGGGTCAACCGAGAAAAGAGCAAGCTTGCCCCCGTGCAGAGCATCTCTTTTCTCGGGTTGGAGCTGGATTCGATCACCATGACGGCGCGCCTCTCCCGAGAGCGCGCCGAGCTGATGCTGACCTGTCTGAAAGAGTTCGACAGGAAAACTGTGGTCCCACTGAAATTCTTTGAGAGGCTCCTGGGGCATATGGCATCTGCAGCCGCTGTCACGCCGCTAGGATTGCTCCATATGAGACCACTTCAGCATTGGCTTCACGATCGGGTCCCCAGACGCGCATGGCGAGCGGGCACGCACCGGGTGACAATCACTCCGCTGTGTCGCCGCACCTTCAGCCCTTGGATGGACCCTCTGTTTCTACAGGCTGGGGTGCCTCTAGAACAAGTGTCCAGGCATGTTGTCGTTTCGACAGATGCTTCCAGTACGGGCTGGGGAGCCATGTGTTGCGGGCATGCAGCTGCGGGTCCATGGAAAGGAGCCCGGTTGCATTGGCATATCAATTGCCTGGAGCTGTTGGCAGTGTATCTCGCTCTGCCCCGTTTTTTAACGGTGCTAGAGGGGAAACACGTGCTGGTCAGGACGGACAGCACGGCGGCGGTAGCGTATATCAACCGCATGGGGGGTATTCGCTCTCGCCGCATGTCTCAGCTCGCTCGCCGTCTGCTCCTCTGGAGTCATACGCGACTGAAATCGTTGCGGGCCATTCACATCCCCGGCGAGCTAAACCGTGCAGCCGATGCGCTCTCACGGCAGCTTCCACGCCAGGGAGAATGGCGACTCCACCCCGAGTCTGTCCAGCTGATATGGGCGCACTTCGGAGAAGCCCAGGTCGACCTGTTTGCTTCCTCCGAGAGCACTCATTGCCAGTGGTTTTATTCCCTAACCGAGGCTTCCCTCGGCACGGACGCACTGGCTCACAGCTGGCCTCGGAGCATGCGCAAATATGCGTTCCCCCCAGTGAGCCTACTCGCACAATTATTGTGCAAGGTCAGGGAGGACGAGGAGCAGGTCTTGCTAGTTGCGCCCCTCTGGCCCAACCGGACCTGGATTTCAGAACTCTCTCTCCTCGCGACGGCCACTCCCTGGCGGATCCCTTTGAGGAAGGACCTTCTTTCTCAGGGACAGGGCACCATTTGGCACCCGCGTCCAGATCTCTGGAACCTCCACGTGTGGTCCATAGACGGAGCGCGGCAGACTTAGGTGACCTACCGGCTGCGGTGGTTAACACCATCACTCAGGCTAGAGCACCCTCTACGAGGCATGCCTACGCCCTGAAGTGGAGTCTATTCACTGAGTGGTGTGCTTCTCTCCGAGAAGACCCCCGGACTTGCCAGATAAGTGTTGTGCTTTCTTTTCTTCAGGATAGATTGGAGCGGAGGCTGTCACCCTCCACACTGAAGGTTTACGTTGCCGCCATTTCCGCTCATCATGACGCGGTGGATGGCGGCACGGTGGGAAAGCATAACCTCATCATCCAGTTCCTCAGAGGTGCGAGGCGTATAAATCCTTCCCGCCCCCCTCTCATGCCCTCTTGGGATCTCTCTGTAGTGCTCACTAGCCTACGCGGAGATCCGTTCGAACCACTCGACTCAGTATCCTTGAGATTTCTGTCCTTAAAGACAGCTCTGCTGGTTGCGTTGGCATCGATCAAGAGGGTCGGGGATCTGGAGGCGTTTTCGGTCAGTGACTCGTGCCTGGAATTCGGGCCAGACTACTCTCACGTGATCCTGAGACCCCGGCCTGGTTACGTGCCCAAGGTTCCTACCACTCCCTTTAAAGACCAGGTAGTGAGCCTGCAGGCGCTGCCCACGGAGGAGGCAGACCCAGCCCTTTCCTTGCTGTGTCCCGTTCGCGCTTTGCGACTTTATGTGGACCGCACTCAGAGCTTTAGATCCTCTGAGCAGCTCTTTGTCTGTTACGGTGGTCGGCAGAAGGGAAGTGCCGTATCCAAACAGAGGTTGGCCCACTGGATAGTGGATGCCATCTCCCTCGCTTATCAGTGCCAGGGCGAGCCATGTCCCCCGGGGGTGAGAGCGCACTCCACTAGGAGCGTCGCTTCCTCTTGGGCGTTAGCACGCGGCGCCTCTTTAACAGACATCTGTAGAGCTGCGGGCTGGGCGACACCTAATACATTTGCGAGATTTTATAATCTTCGAGTGGTACCGGTTTCCTCACGTGTGCTAGTTAACTCCGGTGAATGAGGAAACTTGGTTGGTGTTGTAACACGCTTGCTGCGCCTTTCTCTCTAACACAGAGATACGTGCGCTTTTTTCACTCTGTTCAGTTGAGTTCCCCATTGGCGAACCCTACAGAGTTCCTCCGAGGCCCCCAGCATCTGACTCAGCGGAGGAGTCAGGTGCCTGGCCTATTGCGTAGTTGGCATGCCCACTTGGTCAGCCCGCGTTCTGGGTATAGGTGCCTGCTATGCGCGATCCCCTCTGGCGATCCCATATGCTTCACTCAGCCACGGTGTAGTTCCCCCCTCTCAGGCGGGCCCGTGTCTTCCCTCCCCGCTAACCATCCTTCATATGTGTTCTCCCCCTTTCAGGGTTAGTCCATATGTCTTCCTGCCACCAGGTCTCCCCATTGGGCAGCAGGTGGCCTCCGCAGCGTCCTCCCTATTGGGACTGCACGCTTCCCAACGTACTGTCGTAATTTAAAATTCCTAGAATCTTAACTAGGTGTATTTTTTACGACTCCCCAAAAAATATAAATAAGCCTTAAGTGCTTCACAGGTAAGTAAGGTAAGTTAGGGCCAGGGGACACGTTGGTGGGCTGCGTCTCTGGTGATGATGGTGCGCTCACGCTGGAGCCTGGCAAACCTCTCACCAGCGACGTGGTAAGGTTCAATCACTGTGGCGTTTTCCATAGATTTCCCCATAGTGGAAGTTTCCACATAGCATTGTAGTTCCCCTCCCGCTGGGGAACGTAACGGTTACTAAAGTAACCCTCGTTCCCCGAGGGGGGGAACGGAAATGCTATGTTCCTTCGCCACAGGGATTGCGCCTTAGCTGACAGCTGTAGTTCGGCTTCTTCAGCTAGAAAAGGTGTGGTTGTGTGGCACAGCGGGCATTCTTATTCACAAGCTGATTATGATTGCTGCCAGCTGTGCACGCTGACACCGCCAACTCATTGGCATTTCATTGGCCCGTTTAATTACTCTTCAGAGTGATTGGCTTTCTGACGAAATCCCCATAGTGGAAGTTTCCACATAGCATTTCCGTTCCCCCCCTCGGGGAACGAGGGTTACTTTAGTAACCGTTACGTTAGTTAATTTAACTTAAAAATAATCATGTTTCAACATTTTTTTATTATATCAGATTCAACTTGATCTTTTAAGTAAGTTTTATATAATGTAATGAGTATTCATTAAAAAATCCTGAACAAAATTAAACACATTTTCTCAACAAGAAATGTTAAAAATAGGGGCTGCACGGTGGCGCAGTGGGTAGCACGTTCGCCTCACAGCAAGAAGGTCGCTGGTTCAGTTGGCATTTCTGTGTGGAGTTTGCATGTTCTCCCCGTGTTCGCGTGGGTTTCCTCCGGGTGCTCCGGTTTCCCCCACAAGTCCAAAGACATGCGGTACAGGTGAACTGGGTAAGCTAAATTGTTCGTAGTGTATGTGTGTGAATGAGTGTGTATGGATGTTTCCCAGTGATGGGTTGCAGCTGGAAGGGCATCCGCTGCGTAAAACATATGCTGGATAAGTTGGCGGTTCATTCCGCTGTGGCGACCCCAGATTAATAAAGGGACTAAGCCGAAAAGAAAATGAATGAATGAATGTTAAAAATAATAAGAAATAACAAAATGTTTGAGCACCATATAAGCATATTTGAAAGATTTATTAAAGGGTTAACTCACCCAAAAATAAAAATTTACTCACCATTTACGTTTTTCTGTTGCACACAACAGAAGATACTCTAAACAATGTTGGAAACCATTAACCATTGACTTCCATAGTTAGAAAAAAAACAATATTAGGGAAGTCAATTGTTACTGGTTTCCATCATTTTTCAAAATATGTTTTTTTTTTTTTCATTTTGCATTCAACAAAAGAAAGAGACTCAATCAGGCTTGGAACAAGTGAAGGGTGAGAAAATAGTGACAAAATATTTTGTGTTAACTGTCCCTTTAAGACATATATCTTACCAACCCCATAATTTTCAGCATAGCATTTATTACTGATTTTATCATCTTGTGTCCTTTGATAGTGTTTTATTATTTTACCTTATACATCGATCATTTACTTGCAAGGTAGCCATACAATTTCCGTAATAGTTATATTGTCATGATTTATTTTATTTTTAC
Source organism: Danio jaintianensis (assembly GCA_903798115.1). Lineage (NCBI taxonomy): Eukaryota > Metazoa > Chordata > Actinopteri > Cypriniformes > Danionidae > Danio > Danio jaintianensis. The sequence goes on along the minus strand of CAIGQV010018201.1, from coordinate 10,224,380 downwards.
CTCATATTTCTGCCTAAGTTTCAAACCTAAAATCTGTTTTGTAAACATAAATACTACAAACAGAACATTTGAACCACAAATATTATGCTGCTCCCAGTGTCTATTCAAAATATGGGCTCATAAGGTCATTTGAAATGAACTTTCTCACACAAAAAGAGAGAGAGAGAGAGAGAGAGAGAGACAGAGAGAGAGAGAGAGAGAGAGAGAGAGAGAGAGAGAGAGAGAGAGAGAGAGAGAGATCTACATACAGTAGATACATTTATTTTTTTTTTTTTATATTTCCCAAATTATGTTTAACAGTGCAAGGAAATTTTCACAGTATTTCCTATCATATTTTTTAGATAAAAATTTCTTCTTGTTTGTCTTGTTTGTTTTATTTTGGCTGGAATAAAAGCTTCTTATTTTTTAAAACCAATTAAAGGTCAATATTATTAGCCCCCCTTAAGCAATATTTTTTTTCGATTGTCTACAGAACAAACCACTGTTATACAATAACTTGCCTAATTACCAATTAACATACAAACTTGCCTAATTAACCTAATTAACCTAGTAAAGCCTTTAAATGTCACTTTAAGCTGAATACTAATATCTTGAAAAATATCTAGTAAAATATTATGCACTGTCACCATGGCAAAGAAATCAGTTATTAGAAATTACTTATTAAAACTATTTGAAATGTGTTGAAAAACATCTTTCCATTAAACAGAAATTTTGGAAAAAATATATAGGGGGGCTAATAATTTAGGAGGGCTAATAATTCTGACTTCAACTGTATGGCTTAGTCTACAATGTGGGAACTAACATCATAAATCCATTTCAAATCATCCTGAGATTTTAAAAACTAGAAAAGTGAAGTTACTTTAATGTGATAATTTGTGGACCACTGTATCTAATAATGAAGACTAATTTGTAGGGTAAAGTCGTAAACACAATGCATTAAAGGAGACAGAAAACACAAGGGGAAGACACCATTAGTGTTAGAAAGCTAAGAAAACCACATTTCATGCGGAAGGCAGGGAGGGTGTGTGTTAGATTTAGATTCAGATGTAAAAGGTGCATGTGAAACCCATGCAGGTATAGCAAAGTCACTCTGCAACGGTGTGATCACAGACACCACCTACCTCTGCCTTCCAGTGCTGACAGAGAAAGATGACGGAAAAGATGAGGAATGGAGAGATAAAGAGAGAAATATTGGAACAGATGGGAAATACGATGAGAACTGTATATGACACAAAGACACACAGAGATATAACATAAAATGAACACACATGAAACAATACAGAGTTTTTGGTAGGACTTTATAATAACTACACACTATGAATCATTTATTAAGCATTAGCAAATAATTAATTCATTATTTGTTAAGCATTACCCATTAATAGACGTTAGTTTATAAATACACAAATGCTGCGATGCTTTGTAAAAGGGATTTACAAAGCATAAATAGTCCTCACTTTAGATTAGGTCGCAAAACTGGATGAAGTTGAGTTTATAAAGCATTTATTACCATACAAATGAACTATTAATACATTCCTGAATAATAAGATATATACATGTTAATTTGAATAGTTTATTCTCTTATTGATCTTAAAAAAAACACCAACTTTTCTTAAATAACAACTATTCTTGGTTTGTTAATAATGCAATAATTAATTTAGTAATAAAAAATGAATTATTAACAAAGTATGAAAACACAAACATTAGGCACATTATACATGTAGGGCCAGACAGAATCTGCGGACATTTTTTGCTATTACTGCTGGATTTATGCAGAATGATTTTGGGAGTATCGTAACTAAAAACTTAATATATGAAACAAAAAATAATACCTTTTTAACTTTTATTTAATTAGATCCACTTATTTGGTAAACAAATCAAGTCTCTCATATTATATATCTACTAAAAGAGAGAAAATATTACTGAAATTAATTTAAAAACGGAATAAATATAAATGTACACACATTTACACAAGTAAATAAATAGACTCAATGATGGGCTAAGAATCTGCGGATTTCTGCATGTGCAGATTTCGTGTGGGTCTACTTATAAGTCAAGAATATAGCATTTGTAGATACAGTATTTATAAACTGCTTACTAGCGTCTATTAATGTAGAGTTAATTAACTATATGCTAATGCTTGATAAATGATTCATAGTGTGAAGTTATTATAAAGTGTTACCAAATATATAAATGTATTTTATTATGTGAAGTAACAATTCAAATATGACATGTACTGTACATGGGATATAGCATCCTGGTTAGATTGTCTTGGGAATGTAATTCAAAGCTAATATTAAGTCTGAAATGCCAACGAAACTTCACTAGCACATCTGCTGAAACCATTATTTTGGCAACTCGTTGTTAATAAATCTTTTTTTAATCTTTAAGGCTGCCCAGAGTGAAATGAGAGACAGAAAGGCTTTGCTGCGTCCAGGTTTCCATCTCAAACGGCTGAATCCAATATGAGAAGGATTTCCTTATACAGCACATGAACAACCCACAGCAAAAACCTCTGAATCACTGGATCTGAATCACAGACCACCGAATAAACCCTACGCCTTCACTGCAAAAAAAAGCTTTTCTTACTTAGATTTTTTTGTCTTGTTTCTAGTCCAAATATCTAAAAACTTTTAAATTAAGAAGCATTTTTTAGACAACCAATTGTTTTTATAAGCATAAATAGTCCTCACTTTTAGATTAGGTCACAAAACAGCATGAAGTTGAGTTAATAAAGTATTTATTAACATACAGAGTAACCATTCCTATATGCCTGAAAATTAAGATGCAAAAGTGCTAATTTTAATAGTTTATTAATCCTTTACTTACTCATTCTGAATGATCTTAAAAACCATATACGACTCTTAAATACAAATATTTTGTAAATAATGCAATATTAATTTAGTGGTCGTTAACAAAGTATGAAAACACAATTAATATTAAGCACATTATAGATGTGATTATAGGCCAACAATACAGCATTTGTAGCTGTAGTTATAAACTTACTAATGTCTTATGATGTAGAGTAGCATTAGCTTAACAATCTATGAATTAACTATTTGCTAACGTTTAATAAATGATTTATAGTGTGCAGTTATTATAAAATGTTACCGCAAAAAATATTGTCTTGTTTTAAGAAATAATATGCCAAAATTAAGTGAGTTTTTCCTTAAAACAAGCTAAATAATCTGCCAATGGGGTAAGCAAAATAATCTTGTTTTTCCTTTTGATATAAGATTATTTTGATACCGCATTGGCAGATTATTTATCTTGTTTTAAGAAAAAAATTACTTAATTTTCACATATTATGTCTTAAAACAGTATGTTTTGCTTGTCTAGAAATAGCTTTTTGATTTAAGAATTTTTAGATATTTGAACTAGAAACAAGACAAAACAAGGAAGAAAAGCTTTTTTTGCAGTGTTTTCAGAGGGGAAAAAATCCAGCACAATACAAAAACCAGGATAGCAATAATCAAAATGAACAGTTGTGCTAATATTATTCTTTTAAATAATCGGATATTACTCTGTAGGCTGCATAATTAATCAAAATGAAATCAAAGACCACGATTCAGCAAAAGCTGCGATTCTCATGAACATCTTGTCAGGGAAACATGGCTCTGTGATCAGGAGTAAAATTCAGCTGAAGGCCAGATGGTGTTTGTTTAGAAAAATCAATTTTCACACAGATCAGTGTGTTTACAAGTACAGAGAAAGCCTGAAATTCAGATATACTAAAGGATGTTTTCTTTTAGATATGAGATAAAAACCTTACCAATCAGAGAAAGAAAGGCTCTGGAAGGAGTTTACAGTGACCAGATCCTTGCTGAATTTTATGATGTGTACTGTATTTAATGGCAAAAAAATGAAAGTGTTTTTGATCTTGAATGGATGTAAACCTATACTTTTGAGGGGGATTGTCATTTGTGTATTGTTGTGTCACTGGCTATTTAAGCTATGTTCTTATTAGCTGCTTTGAATTGTAAATTTGGGTGTTTAATTTCCTGTTTAGAAACAATGCCTGATGGTGTATGGCCAAAACAATGGATCAGAATGTCACGATTTGGAAGCCACAGCGAGATTCATCCATTTTTGGATTCTATTTATTCTAACACACTTGCATATTATAGAATTTTCAAAGAATTACAAAGCTATTTCATTCTTTAGATTGATATATATATATATTTTTAAATTGCAAAGTTAGTAGCTAAAATTATGTAAGGGTTATATCCAAAAATCATGTATGCTTTTTAAACTTAAAATGCATTTTGTTTCTATACATTTGGCAAATCGTGACATTCTGATCCATTGTTTTGGCCATACACCATCAGGCATTGTTTCTGAACAGGAAATTAAACACCCAAATTTACAATGCATTAGGAAGAGGAAAAAACTTTTTGCCCATATCCTTGATAAGTTACATAAATTAAAAAAATAGATATTTTCATTTAGCTTTAGACTGGATGATGTAAAAGCGCAACAGTATTAAGAAAAACTGGTGCAACTTTATGAACTTTTTTGGATGGAAAACAAATAAAATTTACCACTAGTTTTATGTAGTTTCTTTTTTATTATTATATAATTTGTTGTCTTTACATTAAGGTAATAAAACACCACCAATAAAGAGTGTCAAATTTATTTAAATACATATTTGGGAATAAGAATTGAATTTACTTGAATATTTGACATTTTTATTTGACATGGTCAAAGTCAATGTGAAATTTGAGAGTTTGACATTTTAAAGTTCTTCAATAAAATAAAAGGTCATAAAATATTTAGAAAATGTCTTTAAAAACAGGATATCAGTTTTCACAAAAATCTCTGTTTATTGCACTGCAGCATCACTCAGTTGCTTTCTCTGCTTGTTATAGTGGCAAAACTGTTGTTTCTAATTTAATTTTCAACTTTATATTCAGCTTCAATGCGCTGCAACTTAAGAAAACATATGCAAATAAAAAACACCAGCAAATTAAGAAAACATCATCATTGGTTTAATAGCACAAGTGTTGCAAATGCTCGCAAAGCAAACACAAATACTATAGAAAATGTTCTGCAAATCCTCACACAACGACCACGACAGAAATGTTTCAAGGGAATGAACTAAAAAAAAGTGATTTGATCTGTTCTGTGATTTGCTTATTGTGCAGTGACTATTGGTCAGTCAAGTTGTAAAGGCAAGTTTTTAGTTTATTTTAACCCCCTAATTACACAATTCCCTTGTGTCTTGCATATTATTAGCCTAAATAAACTATTGATTAACTGTGAAACAGTATTATACAAGATAACTTAAGATTAACTTAACTTACACTTAAATATAATTTCAAGATTAATGAAAATAAACTCGCAATGCTTCATTAAGTGTTAAAACGAGGTCAAAATAAAAGAAGATAAGGATAATATTAAAGTATTAAATATTATTTTAGGGCGGCATGGTGGCTTAGTGGTTAGCACTGTCGCCTCACAGCAAGAAGGTCACTGGTTCGAGTCCCGGCTGGGCCAGTTGGCGTTTCTGTGTGGAGTTTGCATGTTCTCCCCGTGAGTTTCCAGTTTCCCCCACAATCCAAAGACATGCGGTATAGGTGAACTGAATAAACTAAATTGGCTGTGTGTGTGAATGAGTGTGTATGTGTGCTTCCCAGGACTGGGTTGCGGCTGGAAGGGCATCCGCTGTGTAAAACATATGCTGATATTTTATGTGGTTTATTCCGCTGTGGTGACCTCTGAAATAGAGACTAAGCCGAAGGAAAATGAATGAATGAATGAATGAATAAATATTATTTTAGTTTAGGCTAATAATAGAAAGGGCAACAAAATACAAATACAATGTGCTAATTTTATTAAACTTGTTTTTTGTTGTTGTTGTTTCAGATCAAAATGTGCATGTGTTGTGAGGATTTGCAGTGCTTTTTCTATTTGTGTGTGCATTGTGAGGATTTGCAACACTTGTGCTGTCAAACCGATGAGGATGTTTTCTTTATTCGCTGGTGTTTTTCCTATTTGCATGTGCTTTTTTAGATTGTGGTGCATTGAGCTCTCTCAGCCACCGTATTTTTGGGTGGAATTTGGAAGCGCTTTTTTTCAAGCTGTTGCAGCTGTGCATGAGAGCAGCCCAGGACAGGAGGGCGTCTGTGGGGCAGACTATTGGACGAATTCCAGCTGGTACCAAGAAAACTATCTGTTTCTTTGGGGATATAAAATGAGAGCAGATGTTGATGACTCATCTTCAATTGCTCATAAATAAATAAGCAGCACCTTTCAGCATTGCAGTATACTGGGTGTGTACAGGATGGTTATTCGGCCATCCAGCAGTAGCAGTTACACACGCATTTGCCATATGTTTTAACATACCGGTTATCCTGCAGAACTAACGTTCTCCTCATTCTCACTCACACAAGCTCCTATCATTTTCACGCTCGCACTTAGCGTGTCACACACTGTTATTTCAGACTTAATGACAGACTAATAACAATGTTCTCTGTGTAGTTTTAGTATCTGCTAAGAGTTTCCAATGGAACAGCTGTCAACACTGTCATTTGTAGTTGGCTTCTTCAAAACAAAGCCTTGAGATATTCATACAATTTATCATTATGTTACACCACATGTTACATTTATACCAATTCTTCAGTTTTGTCATCTGCTGCTTTAAAGGGTTAGTTCACCCACAAATTAAAATGTACTCACTGTTTACTCAATTGGTTTCAAACTTTTATGAGTTATTTTATTTGAACACAAAATTAAATTAACACTAAAGAAGATATTTTAATTAAAGATGTAACCCTTGACTTCCATAGTAGGAAAAACAAATACTGTGTAAGTCAATAGTTACAGCTTTAATCAAAATATCTACTTTAGTGTTCAACAAAAGAAATAAAGTGATACAGGTTCAGAACAAGTAAAGGGTGAGTACTGTAAATGATGACAGAATTTTCAGTTTTGGGTGAACTATCTCTTTAAATAGTTGCACTCGTTGAGGTTGGATGGATCCTGTTTTTCAGTTCTACATAGACAGATTGTTGTGCGTTCACTTGAGTTCAGATATTTTCTGGTCTTTGTGACTAAACCAGTGATTTCCTGACAAAAACAGAAAGAAAATCTTGAACTAAAATGACTGTTTGAAATCAAGACTGCTTCTCCATATAGATCTATCCGCCCTGTATTGCTTTTTAATTCACTTCTCAATTAGTTTTGAAGCTTTGAAATATTCTGCATTGACATTTATCTTGAATTATCAATAAACATTTTCTTTTACAAGCAAGATTGGTATTTTACTGGCTTTAATTGATGAGCAGGTAGACAACATTTTTTGAACTATATATTTATCCTTGTTATTAAATAGTGTAAATGGGCATTTAGTGAGTATGTTTGAGTGCAAGGAAATAAACCTAGACAAAGACGTGCTAATGACTAATGCTTATTGAGGGCCTGGAAATAAATCTCGTGCTAATGCTAATATGCTAAATCCAATAAATAAATGGGGTAAACATTATTTAAGTAAATTTTAGGTGCATGGTTTTAATAATCAGTAGACTCAGTTTAGTTACAACAGTGACAACTGCATTTAAGTACAGATTTAAATAACCTAAATTATTGTTCAGTGAGTAGTCAGAACATGACTCACTCACAAAATTGTGATGGTTAACACCACAAGTGTTCAGGCATCTACACTATTTTTGACCAATTTAATATTAAAGTGATCGTGCACTAGAGTTTGAAGTAAACCACAATCAGACAGAGGCATCTTGTTTTGTTTCATTTAGAAAGCTGCTTCACAAAGCACGCTCTTGCTGTGTTGCCATGTCCACGTATTATAAGCATCTACTGTATGGGCTTGTTTTTATAAGCTTGGCTCATAAATCAATCACATTTTTACAGTTATAATGTTATTTCAATACAGTATTTGGATTCATTTATTGGTTCCTGCATTACGGACTTGATTTTTGTATGCTGTAGGTCTAGAAAAATTTGGCAACATGAATGAACCAAAGTTTTCACATCTTTCCCTGAGATTTCTTGCTTGGTCAGAAAATAAGTTTTTAAATATGCTTTTTTTTAAAAATGCTTATATTTGTCATACACACTGCATAGAATATCTGTAAATGTATTTTTGTTGCTAACCAGATTTATCTGCGGTGTGAACATGGTCACTGTGTCACAAATGATCTTAGCTTTAGAATCAGGCCATTGAGCCAAAACCAAAAAAATAAAAAGCTTGAAAATGTGATTAAAGGGATAGTTCTCCCCAAAAATTTTATTCTGTCATCATTTACTCACTCTTGACTTGTTGCAAACCAGATTGAGATTTTTTGTTCTGTTGAATGCAAAAGAAGATATTTTGAAAAATGTTGGAAATGGTAACCAGTGACATCCACAGTAGGAAAAAAAACAAATATATGAAAGTCATTAGTTGGACATTTCTAACATTCTTCAAAATATCTTCTTTTGCATTTAACAGAACAAAAAAACCCAATCTGGACTGGAACAAGTCAAGAGTGAGTAAATGATAACAGAATTTCTAAGTGAACTATCCCTTTAAATGTAAGTATGTGGTTCCTACAAGACATGCAGAAACTGTATAACGCTGTTACAATACTATTGCAATTTCTAATTCCAGTTTATGGTAATACCTTAATCAGATGCTTGTTCACCCATTTTGTAAAGGTCTTTTTCTGTACTCGATCCCGTTCATCTGCAAGACACAAAAAGACACATTTTATTATAAAAATGGAGTCAAATCAGACAGAGACACTGGGAAACAATTGACATTATATAACACACAATGGAAACTTCTGAATTGAGAACTTCTCCTTTTTATAGATAATAGTGCTCTGTTTGGTTTTTATAGTGGGTTTTATGTGGTTCCACATGATAAGGATTTTAGAGCAGCAAATGTTTAGCGAATTTAGAATGCGCTGTCATTATAGGCTTCAGTAGAGTTTTAATGCTATCAAAAGTTTATTTTAAATGCAAGGATGCTTTAAACTGACATTTAGGAAAGATATTTATTTCAAATGAATGCTTTTACACCTTACATTAATCAAAAATTTCTAATAAAATTGTCTATCAGCATAACTTTACATAATTTTTGAGCAGCAATAAGTATATTTCACTAGAGAATAATGGAAATCATGGATGCTGAAGTAGCTATTTCACATTAGTGCTATATTTGTATAGCAATAATAAGCTATAACACATTATAGCAATATTAAGTTATGTTACATATTGTATAGCAATCATAATGCATTATAGCTATATTAAGTAGCTATATTTCACATTATTGCTATACTGTATTTCTCTTCGAATAAATGCTTCTTTGGAGTGAATATAAGAGAGTCTTTCCTATAAGAGAAGTCTTCTCATTGGTATTCACAGTCAACCAAAATTGTGCACATTGACTGGGTGGGCCCTCATGTTATGAACAAGAGCATATCTTAGAGATACCACAGTGAAAATTAGCGGTCTATATCTGTTCATCTGAGCATTTTAAAAACATTCCACTGGTGCGGGTGACTGGAGGATTTTTGCTAGCTTCACTGTAGTTGTACTGTACTGACTTGATTTGAACGTTTTTCAGTTTTTAGTTTGTTCAGACATTAGTGATAAAACCTGTGACTTCCTACTGATAAATAAAGATAATCTTGAAATATATGCTTCTGGGAAACCCACGACTGACTCTACGTTTTTACCAGGACTGTTTCATTAGTTTATTTGGTTTTCAATTTGTTTAGAAGCATTCAAATGTTCCGCATATACCTTCATCTCAAATTACTATTATTACCAATGTCATCAAATATTAATGTGGAAACTGGCTTGAAGGCATGAAAAAGAAGTGAGATGTTCCAAAAGTTCCACCACCTGAACCTAGTGGGTTTCGCAGTGGTTCTGGCTAAGGATTCAATACTAATTTAATACTAATACAACAAATTCAATAGGTTCTAATTTAACTTTTTTGATGATGCAACACCTGAGCTTGCATAAAAACAATCACTACAAATACATTCAAGATGGAGCTACTCTTAAAGAACATTTGATGAGTTGAAAAAGCCTCTTTTTTCTTTTTCTCAGGTTCAGTTATTTGACTTTAAAGGCAAAGAAAACAACCTATGCATTTCCATGAATATGATATAACTGAACCTACACACAGGAGCCATTGGAAAATGCTAATTTGTCACCCTGGACCACAAAAACAGTGTTATATTGTACATGTATATTTCTGGATATAGCCAAAAATAAACTGTATTGGTCAAAATAATAAATATATTATTTATTTTATGCCAGAAATCATTAGAATATTAAGTAAAGATCACGTTACATGAAGACAATTTGTATATTTCCTACAGTGAATATATATTTTTGTTTAGTAATATGAATTGCACTTAACTTGGACAATTTGACATTTTTAAAAACCTTAGATTCCAGATTTTCAATTAGTCATAATCTGTCATATTGCAACTCATTCTAGCAAAGTCTACATCAATGGAAGCCGTATTTATTCACATGTCAGTCAATGCATAAATCTAAATTTTCAAAAATGTACACTTGCGACAGGTTTTGGGGTCCAGGGTCACATTTTAGAATAAAATTTCAAACGCAATTTAGAGGCTTTTGAATCTGAACTCTTCATTTGAAGAAGACCATCAGCTCTCAGTCACAAGACAAAAACACTAAGACTGATGTAATTTCTGATGATCAGCAAGCATGACTGAAATTTAACAACAAACCAACAAAACAAATCCTAAACTTGTGATAAGGCCTTCAAAGTTCCAGTATTTCTCACTATTTCATCAAAACATGAAGAGATAAGGTCATTCAGGACAACAAGGCAAAACAAAACACCCGTAGGGCACTGGATGCATGTTGTTGTTCTGTCGTTCTGTTGCCATGGTGAACAATGCCAGTTGGCATCATTATATCACTTCCTGTTTCGTAAAGCTCATACTGTCACGTAAACCAGTTTCTCTGAAAGCATAATGAGTCACTGTTCTTTACGTCCTTTATTAACCACATTTTCTGCATGATGCATTTTTACAAATCACACTGCATACCCAGACACAAATCTGATATATGGCAATATATGAACATATGTATACAATTAAAGCTAACATTTATATATTTGTTATTACAATGGTTATATGTAAAATATATGTACAGTATTTGCACATATTTTGAATATTTTGAAATATATGTTGCATATATGAACTTGAACTTGTGTGTCATATATGCAATTTGCACATATCGCCATACATATTAGATTTCTATATGCATAAAATGCATAAAACAGAGGTGTTTATCTGTTTGTGATCAAATTTTAACAGTGAACTGATCTGAGAGCAGCTCTAAAACATGTGTGACCACCTAAATTGTTGCACGGGTCAAAGGCTGGATAAGGGGAGCACTTAAAATTCCAAGCAAAAACATCAACAGACCCGTAGAGCCTCATAATGGAAAGGTAACACCTACCAGTGCATCTCAAAGCCAAGGTAAGTTTTCAAGTTTCACGCTCTGAAACACAAGATCTGAAGAAAGATGTATATCTCTGCACTGAATTTGACACTCGTAAAACTGAAAGCATACCTTGCGGGAATGGATTTTTACTCTATGAAGTAATATGTCAGTGTAAATCAAAGTAAAAAAAAATTAATCAAGAACATTTACAATGTTTAAGTTTTGCTGAACCCAAATTGTGACCTCTTTTCCAACATGCCAAGCGTGTGCACACAGGACCACAACTCAGATTTAGGATCAGCCTTTGCAAAAGCCCCTCCCTCTTTGAGCCCCAAAACTTTCATTTGACATCTTTACACTTATTACCTATTGGAAAGACTACAAGTGCATTTGACCTGTCCAGAGGGGGCAGATTATTATGCAGAATATAACTTGATTGCATACCTAAAAGTAACTAAGAGTAAAACCAAAACCTCAAATGTGCAAAGCAAAAATGCACGCAAAAATGCCACATTTCAAAGAACTTAAGCAGATTTTGTAGATTGAAAAAACATAAGTTTTAACAATCCAAAATAAACTATTAAGTATAAAACAGTATTTCCGCAGTACCTTTTCTTTCATCCATGGCCCTCAGCATCCCCTGGTATAGATTGTCCTCTGTAAAGACCACATCACTGCCAACACTGTCAGTAGAGTACGTTCTGTAACCTTTATACACAGCCATTTCTTATCCTAGTGTGAACCCACAGTTTCACACTTTCTGCCTATCTGTTTAAACCACCTGAACTGCTCTTTACACCCGGTCTGATGGTTCAGAAAGCAAAAGAGAAGATCCATGCAGGCGAGTGGGTGTGTTTCCAACCCTGCTCGCTTTGCCCTCCCTTTTCTTCCCCTCTAGTTCTGTTCCTCTCTCTACCACTGCAATTTTTTTCTTTCGCACTTCTTGCTAAATACCTGTCTTTAGGCTATAAATTAAAAGGCTGTTCTCTCTTTGTGAATGGGGGTCTGTAATTGTGTGGTATTTTTTTTAAAAAGTGTGAAAATTAATAATGAAACAAAATAACATTGTGGCTGACCACGCTGACAGTATATGAACAGCAGAAATTTATTTTTAATATATTCCATGCGAACTGCTTAAAAGCAGAGAAAAACCACACATTTTTTACATGCTTTGAAAATGGTTAACAGTTTCCGCAGCTCACATCTGCAAACAGCCAATAACAAGCAAAGCAGCTGCTCTGGGAATGTAACCACCGTAAAGAAGTCTCAGTCCTGAGTAATCCGTCTGTCCACATTGAAAGCAAAAATTCACCACAGAGTGACACAATCACAGTCAAGCAGAATATTTTTAATATACAGAATTCTGAACCAATCAGATTTCACTGTGGGCGGAGATTCTTCGAGTAGGAATAGAGTCCTGGAGCCATGATGTCAAAAGATAATGATTAATTAGCCAGTGGCTGCTTCAAGATATTGCTATGGTTTTATATATTGTGATATTTCTATTTATGATTAATAAAAGGTCTATGGTAAACATGATTTGACAAATCCTTGATTTATTTATTTTTAAATATGAATTACAAACATTTATACCATACTGAAATCATGAATTTTAAGGGAGAAAAACATGATGCTAAAGATGTGATCACAGTGACATTTCTGTGACATTTTGTGCACAGAAAATGGCCATTTGTCAATGATGTTGTGATCTCACACTGTAGTCAATAAAAAAAAAACAGAGCTGCAAATTCACAACACAAACAACTTAAAGCATGGACTTTTTTTTTACTGAAAAACATCTGATCAAGCAAATTGGAATGAGTGGATTTTGCCTGCAAACTTTAACAGAAAAATGAGGACTGCACCTTAACAAGTAGCTAAATAAGTATGTTTGTGATTTTAGAGTGTGCATCTCACACTGTAGAACAACAAAGCAATTGATTAGTTTTATATTAATTCTTGTTTACTAGCAGTGAATTAACATATTTGGGCACTGATAAGCACAGGACATGTCCCATTCAGTTCAATAAAGTCAGTCTGATCACCAAAAAGGCCAGTTCACTTCAAGAGTGCACAAAATGGTGTGGTTTGATAGAGTTATGTTCTATATTGCTATAGCTCTCTATTTAATAGTTATAGACTAGATAAATGATTTTAAATAAATAAATACAGAGAAAAATAGTCTTAACGTTTGTCTAAATGAAGTGCCCAGCAATGCTCATTACTAAACAAAAAAATTAAAGATTTTTTTTTGATATATCTGATATATATTATCTGATATATATATATATATATATATATATCTTGATATATATTATTTACATTTACAGAAATATCATGGAACATCATCTTTACTTAATATTCTAAAGATTTTTGGCAACAAAAAGAGAAAAAAATCCATCACTTTAACCAATGCGTTGTATTTTTGGCCATTTGACAAAAACATACCCAAGAATGGCTTCATGATACAGGATCCCATATAGAGAACAAATGTTTTACTAAAAAATACCCAAAAGTTACAGTACTGTATATACAGTACATTTTCAATAGTTGAGACAAATGCAATTTAACTTTATAAAGGCAGCTTGGCACCAAGAACAGATACAGTATGTTACAACTTTATAGACATGGCGCTAAACATCTCCTCTAGCATCTCATTCCCTCAATCTCCCCAGTTTTGAAAGAAGAGCTGGAATACTCTATACACCCATCACACTTTTTTATTTAAACGTTATATGGGATGATTAAGCTATTTAACTGCACAAGCCACTTCAGTAGCATGCAGTGCAAATGAGTCACCATTAAATTGACCAGAAAAAAAAAATCAAGGCGAGGGTCTGTTTCCATCTGGGTATTCCATCTGTTTGGGGAGGGGAAAAGGGAGTAGATGTTCCACCAACCGGGAAATCCCACTCATGAGGGAAAATGTGACTAATTCCAGGAGTCACACAGAAAGCCTGTTGTAGTCTCAAGTAGGAGGCTCAGATTTTCAGTGTCAGGAGTCGCTGCCGTTCTTTGATTGATATAGATAGACACAACAAAGACATTATTTCATGCGGCCCTGCCAAAGTCACCCTAGACAGACAAAAAATGTGGCACAGCACAAGAGAGTCCCTGTGCATGTGTGGTTGCAATAAACACATCTCCCGAAGGCAGCATTTTGAAAACTAGCGTGCATGGACACAAACAGATCATGCAAAGTTTCAAAGAGTCTCTCTGTCTGGAACAAATTACCTCTTCTATCATCTGCACGAAATGTGAATAATTAGCATATATGATGGAGACCATTGGAAGTAATGAGTGTAGTCATGTTCTTGAGTGCACAGGTTTGACTGGAGCCTTTTAACCTTACAGACAACCCATCTCTGTGTATTGAAACGAATGGCAGGTAGGACTGCAGGATTCTTCGCATTGCAGCTCTAGGCCATGGCCTGTTTAGGCTTGAGTGAAAATACATGCTGCTGTCACTCACTCGTAAGCCTTTGAGCAATGCTGATTGGAGAGAGAAGAAACAACGGCCAATAGCAGTGTTTTCTTTTGCATGCAGCCGTGCGACTAATTGAATGTGACAAGTTTTGTTGCGGAATGCAATATAATCCAAAAACAACTGCACACAAGAACAAACAATGAGATCTGCAAAGTCTGATTCGGATCATTTTTTGAGGGACAGAATTTTTTTAATTAACCATTCACAAACTTTACCAGTCTCAATCAGTCTGACATTGAGGGAATTATTTAAATGAGTCTAAATCAGAGCTTTTTGTAAAGTGACATCTGGCTCACTTATTGAACATCAAGCAGACATTATTTTTAGTCATGTGCACCTAAAAGTAACCAGAGAATGATTACAGTGCATTTAAGGCTTGTGAAAATAGTTTCAGTGAAACTAACACATGAAAAGGTAAAGTTAAAGATACATGTTCTTAAAGTCAATATTGGAAATTGCATTTATGCTTAAATTTATGTTTATTTTACTCTTTTTGGATGGATGGATGGATGGATGGAAGGATGGATGGTTGGATGGAATGATAGATGGATGAAACAATAGATAGAAAAGATGGATGGAACAATAGATGGAACGAATGAAAGATGGATGGAACGAATGAACGAACGATGAAAGAAACAAATGAATGAACGAACGGTGGATGGAACGAACAAATGATCCATGGATGGATGGATGGAATAAATGAATGAACAAACAAACAAATAAAGGATGGATGGAATTAACAAATTATCGTTTGTTTGTTTGTTCATTCCATCCATCGTTCGTTTGTTCCATCCTTCCATCCTGTTAAAGATACATATTCTTAAGGTAAATATTGAAAAATCGCATTTATGTTTAAATTTGTTTATTTTACATTTTTGGATGGATGGATGCATAAATTAAACAATGGATGGAAGGAAGGAACGAACGGTGGAATGAATGAACGATGAATGGAATGAATGAACGAATGAAAGGATGAATGGAACAAACGAACGAACAATGGATGGA
>CAIGQV010018201.1:10186887-10208442 GCA_903798115.1 Danio jaintianensis | reverse complement strand
GGTGAATGGAACGAATGAACGAACGATGGATGGAACGAATGAACGAACGATAGATGGAATGAATGAAAGAACGAAGGATGGATGGATGGAACAAATGAACGAACGATGAATGGAACGAATGAAAGATTGAAGGAATGAAGGATGGATGGATGGATGGAACAAACAAATGAACGAATGATGGTAAATATTTGAAAATCGCATTTATGTTTAAATTTATGTATATTTTACTTGTTTTGGATGGATGGATGGATGGATGGATGGATGAATAGGATGCATTGATGAAACGATGGATAGATGGAACGATGGATGAAACGACCAAATGATGGAACGGACGAACGAACGAATGAACGAACAATGGATGGATGGAACGGATGAACGATGAATGGAACAAATGAATGAATGATGGATGGAACGAATGAACGAACAATGGATGGAACAAACAAATGAAAGATGGAATGAACAAACAAAAGATAGATAGAATGTTTATAATTTATTGTGCCCAAATAGTTTAATCTTACTTGAAATCTTACACAGTCCAGGCCTTAAAAACACAAGCAACTGAAAATCCTTCACTCTATTAGGGTTAAAATTTGCAACGACTCCTCAAATCATAATTACAATCCCACCTTGACATTGCTTGTGACTATTGCAGGTTTGCAAATTGCGATATTGATGCTGAAACGATATATCATGCACCCCTATTTTAAAGTTGTCTAAATTACATTCTTCCCCATGCACATTCCTAATCAAAAATTGAGTGTTGATATATTTACAATGTGCTATTTACAATATCTTCATGGAAAACCTTTACTTGATATCTCTACTTAATATTCTAATGATTTTGCCATAAAAGAAAAATCTATTATTTTGATCTATACAATGTAAACAGAAAAAAACCAACAATGCTCAAATATGCACAACAAACTACATAATAAAGACTGCATAACACTTTAGAGCCATTTGACAGGAATTTGTCCTGGGGTTAATACCTTAGTCCTTCTGTAAGTCACATAATCTCTGAGTAGTGAGAGAGTAGAAACGTGTACGCACAGGTACCAGATGTGTTTGGCTTCAGGCATCACAGGTTCAACACCATTTGAGAGCAACTTTGTAAAACACACAGACCAGAAACAACTATTTATCTCAATCTCACAAGGCAACTTCTTTAGTGTGATGTGAAGGTAGAGCACAAGGGTAAAAGACTGTGACAATTTGACAGTTTAGAGAGTGCTGCCAAAATGTCTCAGACACTGGAGTGTGGCTTTCTCTGAAGTTTTCTCCTGAAGGGCTGACAGGATGATGATTACTAATGCTAGTCATTTGTAACACTTCTGAGTAGATACAACTCAATTTGGAAAACTCATTCTTTTTTAAATTTAATTTAATTGTGGTCTTTTGAAGTTCTTCAGCTTAATTATTATTGTGTGCAATCAAATTTATCATATGGAACTTTAATATTAATAATTTAATAACCATAATGATCATTTATTTTGCATGAATGAATCCTAAAATTTTAAATATTAATTGCTTTATTACACCTCCACATGTTTAAAGATTTTATATGAATAACTTAAATGAAATTAAATCAATAAATAACACAAAAAACTTGAAACTTTTTATATATATATATATATATATATATATAGAGAGAGAGAGAGAGAGAGAGAGAGAGTCACTCAACGGATGTAATTAAATCAACACAATAAATAAGTATTAAATAATTCATATATTGTGTGATGCAACTACGTAAAATTTATTAATATTAAATAAATTAATATTAGTAATGAAATACGTAATTTAAGCATACATTCTATGATTCTAAACTGCTTTGATGGTTCTTACATTTAAAGTATTTAAATTAAATCAAATTTATAAATACAGATTAAATTATAAACCATACAAAATTAAAATGACTTGAAATTAAATATTAAATGAATAGTATATAATTTCATATATTATTCATAGAGTTGGGAAAAAAGTAATATATTACAATCTAAAGTCATTTTTTTTAAGTAGTTAAATGTGTTAATTACTTTTTAATGAAATTAATGTGAAAGCATGTGTTGTTATATTTGCATTTTATTCTTAATAGTAGCATAAGAGTAGCATAAGATTACAATTTTAATATATCACTTTTTTACTCAACACCAATTATTTATATACCTTGTTTTAGACTACTTTTGAATTATTATTCATTTGTATTGTGACTGATGGTGCCAGCAGAGGGAGCTCTGAAATCTTCTGCAATCCCAAACTGTCAATCGCACATTCCTGCCCGGCACACACTCCTGCTGTAAACACACTCAAGCAGTAACTCATCCTCTATCAGGTACATAACACTGTTTCTCCTCTCGTTGACTTACAATAACTCTTAAGACAGGTTCACACAGACGACCACTGCTCCAAAAGCCTGTCAAACTAGTGATAACATGTCTATAGCTAACTCATAAAGCAAAAGACGTGCTGTTTTACCTTCACTCCCATTCTCTCATGCATTTACACTCACATAAAAGACTAATTTATAATGCAAAAACTACACTTATTGCAAAAAGTCTACATTTACTCATGGAGTGGAAACAGAATATGTTGGTGAATACTGTTGGAATACTGTCTTTTCCAAATCATTTTATTAGACGGAATTTAAAGGGTAAAAATAAAATAAAAAGAGTTCAGATGGTTACTGGAACATCATGAAAAGAAATGCTTAAAGAGATAGTTCACTTAAAAATGAAAATTCTGTCGCCATTTACTCATCTTCCACAAAAGGCGGAGCGAGACGCGCAGCTGAACGCTATTGGTTTACAGAGATACATTACTAGCTCGTGCACAAGCCAGGATAATGAAAACAAAGAAAGCACCATTTTTAAATACACATCCGAGACATTACACCGTAATAATATATACATATAATAATGAGCCATGGTCGACCCGAGCTTAAACAAACCTTGTCATCGTCTTGATGAACAGCCACAAAGCCAAGAAGAAGAGCAGAATCTACCCTATGCCCCGTAGTTGTTTACAAGGCCGTCTAAAGTGCAAGTGGTTTCCCTTTCTTGTGTGCGCTCGCCGCGCGTCTATATTTGAAATAACCAACTTATTGAGCTCATAATAATAACGTGCGCGTGGTTATTGAAGCACTTCTGACATCCGATCCTTTCAGAAACGGACAAACGCAAGAGTGAAGTGCGAAAAATCTAAGGAGATGCTGAAAAAAAAAACAAAGGAGCAAATTATTCTTTCAGCAACCTAAAACATGAACAAACTGCCATGTTTAACTATTTTCATCACCTTTTGGACTATTATGAACTCGGAATGACAGAATTACTTTCTAACAGAGGTTACATGTGCTGGTGTAGATTAAAGATACAAATGAGAGGTTTGCACTGACTGTAGGCTATATATTGCGTGTTGTTGTTTTTGAACCCGAATAAGGACTAAATGTATGTTGTGTGTAGTTTTTCTGTAGTTGGTAACATATCAGAGACTATAAGGGTTTGTATATGTTCATATATGTTTTCATATATGTTTTCATGTATGTCATATATTTATTTATTTATTTTATATAATTGCAGACGTTACAGTAGGATGTTTCGCACTTTTGCATCATTGATCTGCAGTTATAATCAAATCATGTTCATAGAAAGGTTAGTAATGAACATTTATACACAATTATTTGTGTATAGAGCATCTGTTTTGTGAGAAAGTGCCATTGGTACCCTTTTGGCAGTGGAAACGCATGCCTGAATATAGGTGACCCGTACCGACCCGTACCGTACCATACTGTACCACTCAGTGGAAACGGGCTATTTGAAGAATGTTGCAAACTGGTAGATATTGATTTTCATCATACTTTTTTCCTACTATGAATATCAATGGCTATTGATTTCCAACAACTGTCTAAATATATTTTGAAACCATTTGAAACTGGATAAACGGTGAGCAAATTGTCATTTTTGGGGTGAACTATCCCTTTAAGAAAGATGTTTGTGAAGTCTGTCTCCCTCTAGTGGCAACTGTTCTAGCAGTGTACAGCGAAGACCATCAAAAACCACTTTATCACTTGATTAAGGATGTAAGGACAAGAAGCATAATTTATTGCACACTCATCTATGTGTAGACTAATGTTCCTCGCAGCTGGCTAACATCTCTAAACGTTTCTTCTTCTTCTTTTCTTTTCTTTTCTTTTCTTTTCAGGCAGCCACTTAGTTTCAGTGGAAAATGAAAGCTGACCAGTTCCTAAGGCAACAGAGACCCAAACATACAGAAGCTGTGAGTGAGGAACAACCCACCAATATTTTTAGAGGCACTGTGGTTTTGGTCCAGTGAGGTGCACTTTTCCAAAAGGAGGAGGTGCTGAGATGCATTTTTTCCCTTTAGCATGCACACATCTGTTTGTAGTTACTGAAACAGCACTAAAAAAATAATTTTAATAAATTTGCTGCTTGTTCAAACTACTTATTTAAAATGAGCTGAAACAACACAATTTTTTAGATTTTTTGGGACAACTTAATTGTTTCATGTTCAATCCACTTAAATTTGTTAAGTTAACTTCATTTATGTTGGGACAGCATGACTTAATTGTGTAGAACCTTTTTTTACAATGAGCTATGGGCTGAACAAAAATATTGTAATTTGTCAAAACGTATGGAGGGGGGATTGGGGGGATTTGTTAGACGGGTTTGTAAAATGTTAATATTTGTTTTATTCTATAAACACATTTCATTTCAAATAAAAATATTGTTATTTAAAGCATTTTAATTTAGTAAATGTCAATTGGTCTGACTAACAAATGTCTTCATTTGTAATGGTAAAACAATGAGGGCTATTTCACCAAATATTAATTTCTTAATTCTTCTGGAGTTGAAACATTATTGTGTTATCAAAAACATGTCTGAAAACATGGTCTAAATGTCATAACATTAATAACTTTTTTTTTTTTTTTAAAGAAATGCCATCATTGGCTAATCAAAAATTACATTTTAACCAAACACACAGCCTACTAACGTAACTACAAATCAGAGAATCTGGGAATTATAAAGCTAAATAAAAAAGCTAAAATTAAATAAACCTTAATTTATAATAGTATAATAACTATTTTAAAAGCATATGTTGTTCCTTTAATTTTCTGTTATCTACTGATACAGTTCATTTAAATAGCTCACTGGCGTCGAAAGTCATTTTTAATTGCACATCATACAATAGAAAATTAAGTTATTCTAACTTGCTGTATGGTTTAGTCTCATTTCAGTCTCGCTCAGAACTGGTTTCTCTCACTAGCGAAGAGTTAGAAAACGAAAACTAAAGCGCAGTAATAATTTCTTAAATACAATTATTGATTTATTCTATAATAATTACTATATTAATAATTATTATATTCTTAAATATAGGCCTATACAAGAAAAGGTTAAAAGAAAGGGTTTAATTACGCAAATATTTCAGACTGCAAGACCTTCTTGGCATGACTTATCGCGTCAACTACCCATAAACAATGGATCAATAAGCATAAAAAATAAACAAATATAGACCTATATAAAATGCCATTGGCGCAAAACAGGTTAACTCCACAACACCCCGCTATTCCTCCCCCTTAACTAAATAACACACACGCGTGCGCGCACCCTCACACACACACAAACACACACACACAGAGACAGACACTCCGTTATCGCCCCCCTCGACCGAACTCCTCCTATTCGCCTGGATCATACGGCAAAATTCGGTGCGTCAGTACAGCAACACATCCTACCTGCGCAACACATGCGGCTGTACAAGTGCGGTCCAACCTCCCCGCAGCTCATCTCGTGGATGTAGTTCCCGCGTCCGTAAATCACATCCAGGCTGTACATGGCGAGACACGGCGCAGCTGCCGCGGACATGTCACTCGCGCCGGCCATGTTCACAGAGAGAGGGGGGAAAACTTGTTGCGCTCGCTCTGTGGTTTAGTTTAGTTCCCCAAACTCTGTATCAGCCGCACACGTTTGAATACATTTGTTTTGGGACTGAGAAAAACGAAGGGGCGTCTCACTGGGAAAGCAGTGAAAGCTTTACCTCAATACTAGCCCAACCCATCGCAATGTGTTTGAAGCTGCGCTCTTTTCTGCTCGAGCTCCGGGGACAAACTCTTCTCCCGGACTGCCATTGAAATGTGATTCCTCCCACATGGGCAATCCTCCGCTGTTACTGATTAAAATAATGCTTTTTATCTTTGGAAACATGGAGAATATTTCCCCAGATATTGCTTAACGCATCCTGAAAGCATGTGTGAAGAGGGAAAAGCTGGTTCTCCAAATTAGAAACACGGTTTAGCCTCCTATTTTTGAACAGATTATCAATTTTCTGATAATATTAATACATTCTTATGATCAGAAATCATGTCAAGTTATTGTAATGTTCTTAGAGCATTAATATAATCATTCTAGCTGTTAAAATCAAAAGAAATATGCGCACAAAATAAATGTTAACATCTATTAGTTACCTAAAAAAGGGAGTTAACCCATTATATTGGAACTCTTAAGTTGACTTAGCTTTTTTTTTTTAAATAATTGTGCATAGTTACATTTTAGTTAATAGTTAAAAGCCAATTTTTTTTTTTTTTTTTAAGTCAACTGCTTTTTACAGTGTACATCTTACCAAAGCAAAGACAATCACGAAAACTATTGTTTTGTTTAAAACATCTTTAACAGATAAAGGCACCAAAAACATTTGGGAGCCCGTACAGCTCAAGGCTCCAAAAATATGTAGAGAAAGTCAACCTTCTTGAGCATCACTGTGCAATTCCAACACCGGTGATATATTGTTGTTAGGTAAGTGTCAAGTCATAAATTCACCAGGAAAACGCTGAGATATGTAACATGTATTGCAGGAGCAGTTGCACAATTTTTTAAGATTGCACTCAAATTCATATCTGATCTTAATTAGTGAAGTAATTTAATTAAAAGTGTAGCAAAGACTAAAACAGATATAATATTTAAGACATCATAAGGGAAAAACAAATAATAAAAAAGGGAAAAAGATGATTTAAAGTAATATTCGGAAAGAACTTAATTACAAAAATAAAAGAGTACAATTTTAAAATGCCAACAATGCAGGAGGACCCAACAAAAAGAATACAGGCAGGAGGTTGTTTTATGCTGCCAACCATATTTTGTATTTCATTTACTGAAATACAAAGCCCGAAATGTTCAAACCGAACTGTTTTTCACCTACTCCATGAGGTAGTGTGGCTTTGATGTTCAAAGACTGTGTTGCAGTGCAGGTAATTCAATATTTGAATAGGGATGCAAACAAAGGCAGTGTCAGTACAGGTGGGACATGTTGAGTTGGCAGCAGGGTTGGGAGATGAGCTCATGTTCAAAAGATGAATTCGGATTTTCACCCAACTACACGTCCAAATTCACAGCAATTACAATGCACAGGTTTGTAGCTACACAAAAAACAGAGCAATCTCCCCTTAGGGATTTTTCTTTCTTTCTCTGGCATTTTTAAATATGCTTTGAATTTTCAGTAAAAGTCAGTAAGAATTATGAATAGGGTGGGTAAATAAAGCAGACTTCTGATTCAAACTGAAAACATTCAGCATCACAAAGACGGCAGTAAATATTGTGATGCCTGTGAGTCATTCAGCAGAGGAACTTAATTTGAGGGAATTCTTCGAAGTTGACGCATTCAGAAAAATTGACTCACTACCACATTACATTTGGACCACAGGGATAACAAGCTTCTGTAGTCCTCTGTATGAAAAGCATCACTTTTGCAGTATAGTACAATTGTATATGTAAGAATTTTGATCATCTATATTACCAATGTGTGAGCAGCTTACAATGAAACCTAAAAAACAAAACATTTCTCACTTTATAGACTATTTTTTCATGTCAAGGATTCAGAATTTTTTTAATGCCACATTTACATGAGCTCCAAAGAGTCTTTCTTCTGCTCAGTGGAAATACATGTCTCAGACGTCATTTTTCTGAGATGTAAAATACATGGCTCCGGGTACGTTTCAGATGGCAAATCCACTAGAGGGTGCTGTAAATATTTTTGTTAATCTGAAATACGTTACTAAGGTACGTTTTACGTTTTCGATACAAATACAAATACATCGAGAAGGCAGGGCTTGTTGTACAGATCATCTAGCAAACCTCTGACCTAAACCCTTCCCCAAAACAAACCGATAGTGTTTTTAAAGGCAAACGTAAGATAAAAGCACACTGCAACCATGTAGTTTACCTTTATTTTACATTGCTTTTATCTCTTTTGTGGACTCTTTTATTGAGCAAACTGACCACGACGGAAAAGTAAGGTGTCGTTAAGGTGTTTTGTGGTATTTATTTGCATCCTTAAGATGTTTTGTGGTATTTATTTGGTGATGTGCAAAAACCTGCATTAAAATAATCATTTATTCATCGATAATATGTCTCTGTAACTATCATCAGTGCGAAAAGGAATAAATATAGTCTCTTTACAATTAAAAAACAAAACAAAAAAAACACTAGGTAAATATAGGTAAACGCTGGAAATATATGGACAAACCCAACAGTGGGGTTACATTTTTTCGATTAAACTTTCAACCCAACAATTGGGTTTGTCCATATTTGCATTTTGTTTAGAGTGTACATGCACAAACCATAACTTGCTGCCGGCAGTTCACTTAACAACTTAACCATCGGTGTTGCTAATAACAGGGGTTGCTGAATTTGACATACAGTATAACCCCTTCAAAGAAAAAAAAATATTTTATTTTTTTAAATGTATCATGCTAAGTTATGTCATCACATAGACTTGTTATTCCACCACAGATAATTTCGACTACGTTCTACTGGAAATGTCCTAAAAGCTAAAACTATATTCCATTCTATGTCACTTGCAGATATGCACTTGCAAGATGCACTTCATATATAGATTTACAGTATGAAAGCTGGTATCAGATTTGTCTGATTAGTTACTGAATGCTGGCTGCTTGACTATAAGCATAACATGGAGCTTATCTTAAGGAAAAGACTGTTATCTGATTATCTGAGTTTATGGGTAACTGAATATGTGGGTAATATGTGTCAGAGTAAAAGATATTTTGCTGTTTTGATTTTTTTTGTGAAGCACAAGGAAATATTCTGACTAACTAATGACTAGGTGTGGTCAAGGGGAACAACTATAAAGTGGGCATCATGAAAAGGTAAAAAAATCTCAATAACAAACAAACGCTGTATGCATAAAAAAACGATAAGCCTCCATTATTTCATCCGTATGACTATTGTTATTTTAGCATCACGATCTTATATTAATATTTTTAGTTTCTATTTATCATTTTAGTTTAAATTTAATTTAATATAGAAAAAGCTTAATTTATACAAAAAATTATTACATTTATTTTGAATAGTTCCCAATGAAATCTTTTATTTTGTTTAATTTCATTATATAATTTAATGAAAACTGTATCAATATATTAAGAAAAACCTGCATTTGACAAAAACATCCAACAACAATATTACAAATTCACCTAAAACGTGATCAAACTATTAATACATTACTTAAATTAATACAAATATTACAAAAGCTATAAATTTGTACTATTTTTGTTGCATGTTTTTGTCAAATGCAGGTTTTTCTTAATATATTGAGAATAATTTTACAGTTTTTATTAAATTATATAATGAAAATAAACTAAATGAAATATTTAATTGGGATCTTTCTAAATTAAATGTGATATGTTTTGTATAAATTAAGCTTTTTATATATTAATTTTAATTTAAACTAAATGAAATTTAGAAACAGAAAATATCTATAAAAAAGATTTTATATTTATATTTTATTACAAAATATCAATATAAATAAATATATTAATTTATTAATATATTATTTAGATTTTATTAAATATATTTATTTATATTTATTTTATTTTATTATATTTTTAAAAGATTTTATGTAATTTATTTAGGTTTTCCCAAGTAACTTTAGTTTTATGATTTAGTATAATTAAATAATAACTCTGCTAATGAATATTGGAAAAAAAAGATATAATTCTTCAATACGGGAGAGAAGTTTTCTCTTATAAGACACATAAACATTACAAAACAAAAAACTAAGACCATTCAAGGGGACATGGAATATTTACTGGACATAATGGTTAAAAGAAAAGTGTTATCCCATAAGGCTATGTGGTGTGCTATTTGCTCAGGGATCATATAAGCACACATCTAATAGCTGACGTGTTTTTAAAGCCCAGAGTCGAGAGCTTCATGTGTTTGCGGTTTGATTTGCGGGTGTTTTGGTTGTATCCAGGATACACACATCACTCACAGCCAGTAAAGCATCATGGCACTGTGCGCTCTGCAGAGGAAGAGCGTTCTTATTTTAAACTGGCGATGGCGAATTCCCAGCATAACCATTCTGAAACTAGCTTCAACCAGCTGACATTCAAACGCAACCTTACACAACTACCCTTTGCTATGACCAGTGCCCTCTATGCACCTCAACTTAATGTCCTTCAGTGATCAAACAGGCCACGTTTCAACTGGCATGCGACCGAGTCTCTTAAAACCGACATAACCTTTTGTGTAATCCTTATCACCTGCTTCTGTATAAGGAGCAACCGCTGGCACGGGCACCACAATTCACCTCATAAAACCCCAACTGAGCTTGTATCCAGAAAAGGGAAGGTACGTACGTACAAGGATTTTTCATCAGGTACCAATCTGCAGACTTAAAAAAAAAAGGCACATTACGTACAATTGTTTTATTAAAATATCAAAAAAGTGTTTTGCTGACTTTAAATGATCACAAATGTTGCAAAGAATGTTCAAATCCAGAGAAATAAGTAATTTTGCCTAGTGACATAGACCATGCCCTCCTGTGTCGCCATGCTGATGATGTCACACATGATTTCTGGTGTGGTTTTACAGAAAACAGGAAAACAGCAAAGACACTTTAATATATTGAGTGTGTGTGTTTTTTTTTTCAGACCACACAGAGCAGAATAACAGAACTCTAATATGCATTTAGCATGATAAAACAGTGCTGCTTCTTCCCCAAGTGATCACGACCAGAAGAACCGGAAGTGGTGGACTGAGTCGTAATAAAAGCTCTGCTGCTTACTTGGAAGCACTTATAAGTTAATATAAGTAATAATAAGCTTTGAATACTTTAACTCATCCATAATTGTGGATTGAGCAGGAGTCCCGTAGGATGTAATAAAGACTACAACTCCCATGATTCCACACGCAGTCATGGCGTCATTAAAATATGCCTTTTTTTATTGTGTGCCCTTTAGTCGCAAAAATTACAAACTGTGCCTTTAAGCTGCGCTTTTATGGTATCCAATTTTTAAACAATGATCAAGAACAAAAAAATTAATCACAGAGAAAATGTGAATACAAAACTAAACTGAGGGAAAAAAAAGAGTTTTAATGAAGTATGTTTTAACATGTTATAAAATCATCATGTTCATGCTACATAGTACAGAAGTGTTTGCGCAATACTTTAAGTAGCAACATACTGTACATACATTACACTATACTTTTCAATTGTTTGTGATCAATAACTCTTTTTATAAGGAAATGAAACAAGTCTCTTCTGCTCATCAAATCTGCATATATTTGATCGAATACACTTCAAATTAACAGTAATATTGTGGGATATTATAAACATTTAAAATAAGGGTTTTCTGTCACATGAATAAAATGGCAAACTTTGTAGTAATTTGCAGTAATTTATCTCATTTGATCTTTTAAAAATCATTCTAATATGCTGATTCCGTGTCTAATAAACAATTCTTATTATTATCACTGTGAGAAAAAACGCTGTGCTGCTTAATATTTTATCAAGTGACACTTTGAGGATTCTCTGATCTGTCAAAAATTCTAATGAACAATATTTTCATTTAGTAGAGGTACTATTAATTCATTTGAAAGTTCTAGTGTACTGTATGTACAGTATGTAAGTATTGCGCAATGGGTTTACTCACTTTTTTTGCTAAAATAAATTACACTGTACATTACACAAGTTCTTAGTTACTTATTTTTTAAAAAGTGAGTAAGCCCATTGGCGTTAACGCAAGTTGACTTTACCCATTTGTAACTTGTAACTGTTCGGTTGACTTAACTTTTATTAATTTATTCATTTTTCTTCCGCTTAGTCCCTGAATTATCAGGGGTCGCGCCACAGTGGAATGAACCGCTAACTACTCTGGCATATGTTTTATGCAGTGGATGCCCTTCCAGCCACAACCCAAAACTGTGCTGGGAAACACCTATACACTCTCTAGTTGACTTAATTTTTATAATTTATTAAGTTCATTTACCTAATAATTTTCAAGGTTACGTGTTTACTCACTTTAAGTAAAGTCAACTAATCACTAATAATAATAATGAACAAAATGAACCTAAATACTAATGAATTTTATTCAACAAGTATCAAGAACTAATGAACCATCTGCACATATAATGATGTACATATAATGATGCAGAACTCAAACCGGAGTTTCAGGTTTATCGTTTTTAAGATGTGACCACAGGAACATATGCAGAGCTATTGAAAGCTGCCCAGATGCCTCAATGCAACACAACCTGTCCTCCAGCACAACAACCCTCATTTACCAGTCAAACGAGTGCGTATCTAACGCCCAGGAGCCACACCCTGTCCCGATGGACAGATCGACAACAGAACAACCAGGCTCAAAGAACTAGGCTCAAATTAAGCATTTATATATAAATAATATTTATTTATACACTTGTCATTCTGCTTTTATTTAACTTTCGGTTTTAAACACATTGAAATGTGCATCACATTGAACTACAGTGTTTATATGTCACCTTTGTCGTAAAGTGAATGAAGGACTTAATGCACTTCCTCTGCGGAACAAAACAGGGAGGGTTTTCAGAAACCAAGCCAAAGAAAACAAAACTTCAGAGAATCAGGTTTTGTTCATTATAACATAGTTTATTAGAACCTTTCGTTTTTATGCAAATACCATGGCACACTCAAATATATTATGTAAATTACTGCTGCAAAGTCAGTATTTACTCATGGTAGAAACTAGTCCCAGTAATATTGTCTGAAGTGACAGTAACCAAGGACACACCTCTGGACACGGGTCACCTTTCCACACCTCTATCTATTTAAATAGCCTGGCAGATAAAGGGCAGGTTTGAAGGTTAGATTTAGGGCGTGAGCTTTACCTTCATGCCTAAAGAAAATTCTCCCTATACAGCCTTCACATGTTGACTAGATAATAACAGCCTTTTCAGCATATCTGACAGCCTGACGCCTTTAGGCTAACGCTGTCAGGTCAACTGAAACCAGGTGGCTCCTTCGAGACACTAAGAATAACAATTTACATTCTAAACATTCCAGTAACTAACTTTAAAACATACCGGAAAAACTGTGTCAAGATTTAGTAGGATATGACACACATAAAAATAATTATGACAGAACGAATTCCAAACAATGAGCTTCAAAAATTAATGAGCTTTTTTCGCTAGAGGCAACATGTGCGCATCTGCAACTTATCAAAAGCAGCAACGTCATCAAGCACCATCCAGAACTTAAAGGGTTAACCCCGAAGTTTCAACACACAAGAGAAAAAAAGAGAGAGAGAGAGAGAGAGAGAGAGAGAAAGAGGGAGGTGTGGAGGGAAATTGAGGGTGTGCGGCACATGTGTACAGAGAGAGCAACAGCATGCAGGACAAACAGTGTCCAACACTTAGGTAGGACGTCAGATATTTTCGCCTTACCTTCACTGATTTGCTTTCTCCGCTGCATCCATCTCCACACAGCTATCAAGGTAGCCACATGCCCCAAAACCACCAGGGTTGGGAAGACCGTTCCACAAGGGTTTGCCGGCATCGGGCCTGGGATCGAGTTTGTGAGCTTGGCGTACCGGAGCAAAGCTTGAGGTGAAAGGTGAGGGAGACTAGATAGGAGGGGGGGAGGAGGAGGAGGCTGGGGGGCTTTAAATGTACCCAGCAACAAATTTTCTCCAACTACGAGAGCTTTAAATGACAGCTGCCCCCCTCCTTCAGTTCTTTTTTATTTTTTTTTTCCTCCCCGTCTCTCTCTCCCTCTCTTCTCAGTCCATGACTCAGTGTACTGGTAAAAGCGCTTGAGCTTCCTCCAGCTCCCGCCCTCCTTTCACAAGCACTCTCGCCTTGACCAATAGCTCAGTTTCTGCGTACTTTTTGTTTCTGTGCTGCGTTTAAGCTTGCTAACTCACTCCAGTCCATTCTGTACAATCTTAAAGATCACGTTTTTGCAGTTGTTCTCTTTTAATCCACTGTAGGCGTTTTTGTTTTTTTCCTCTACTCAGGCTTGAGTCTCTGGCTGAAGTTAATAATACATGAGTGAGGTTTGTTTTTAGCGCACACACATATACACACATTCACTTGTCCACAGCGGCTGATAAGAGTCTGTATCTACCATTCTATTACATAACGTCTCGTCCCATTAAAAATTGAAAGCTTTTTTTTTTTTTTTTTGCACTGGATTAACGTAGATCCACTGTTTTCTCAGTTTAGTGCACATTTATACTTGGATAGAACATATTACATTGACTTTCTTGTAGTTTCACACATTTGTTATGTAACTGCAATGCACTTCCAGCAGAAAATGACTTCCATATGTTTTCCAGCTTCAGTAACTTTCCAGACACCCACAATTAAAAGGCCCCCGTGCAGGGGCTCTGATTTCTAAACAGTGGGAATGCAACAAATTGCCAAGCAGACAGATGTCTTAGACGTCCTACCACAAGGAAAAGTCAACATATTATTTTATCCTCTGCCAGAGAGAGCGATCTTTCTTGCTAAGCAAACAAATCTATCATTAAGAACTGAAAACATGCTGAACTTAAAGAACATTTAGCTTTAAATGAGCATTTTTGTACTTAAAGTGCTGTGCTGAAGGATATTATAGCATAATGTTTGTTTCAAAACAGCACACCCAAAGTCATAAAACACTAACACACACCCACACTGTGCGTAATCACATTAAAGGACTGAAGCAATATACAAAAAACCCCCCAAAAAACAATAAACAATGACATTTAAACTGCTGATTTAAAATCGATGACCACCTTCATGATCTATGGCCATGTGACCACCAAGCTAAGCAGGGAGTGGCACTGGTGGTACAGTTATACACAAGCAAATAAAGATGCCACAAATAGAGCTGGCGACATATTAAACGGGACTTGTGCTATGCATAGACAGGACGACGGAAGAGTTTAAAAGTAGAAGAGAATCCAGGTCATGTATGAAGGCATGCAACGACTCTGAGATGCTGTCAGTCACTGCTGTCTGTGGCTGTAAAAACTTACACGACAACTCACACAACCTACCAGGAATAATGGTTTACTGGGAATAAATAAGTGGTAGGTGAGTGTGTGTCTACACATAGAGTGAGAGATACAACACTAGATCAAAAAAGAAAATAGAGAGACAAAATAATTCATCAGAATGAAAAATTCTATAGAACTACAAAGCTCTCCAAACAGCACTAAACAGATAGAACAAGATACAATTATAGATGGAGCAATAAATATAATGATAAATAGAACAATTGATAAAATTATAGATGATAGTTTGATAAACGAGGAAGATGAATGAATGAATAATAGAACAATAGAATGAATGATAAAATGAAGGAACAGATAGGCAGACAGATTGCAAAACATGCAAAACCACACCCATATTCTAGTCTGCTATGCAGGTTCACAGGGCTGATCTGAAAACTGCTGATGGACAGAACCAAAATGGCGTCCTCTACAGGCCGCACTCTGACCTCACTTCCTTTAAGTGTGGCACCTGTATTTCACCTGCCATTCATTCCTTCAGCCTGATATGGATGGCAGGAAAGATACTCAATAGAGCAGGGTACAAGAAAGACTAAAGAAAACATTCATATTGTAAAAATATATGCTATATAGCTTAAGCTCTACATTAAATTCCTATGGATACAACAATAACAATATTAGGCATGGCAGACTGTATTTGTAATACAAAAAATGACATATCAGCTATAACGGTCCACATATGTTTCATTAAATCCTCCTAAACAAGAGTCCAATTCAATTTCCAATTCAATTAATTGGCATTATTAGCACAGCCCACAAAAACAATGAAAAAAAAGTTCTTACATTCCACCGGTACATCAGGTCGAGATGCAGGTCGACAGCAACAGCAGCAGAACTTCATGTCCAACAAAATTGGCCCTTCAATCGTTCTCAAGCAAAATACTGACACCAACTGCTAATGTAGCACATCTGACCTCAAGACATTGTACGCTGATCAAATTCAGAGGGGCGTATAGCAGTCAGAAGAGCGAGAAAAAAAGAGAAAAACATGGAAGGAAACAGGGAGGGAGAATGAGGGGTTTAAAAAAAAAAAAAAAAGAAAGAAAGAAAGAAAGGGCCGCAGGTTTTATTCATTCCAAATGTTTTCCATTGTGGAAACTGCATCCTCAGAACGGTGGTAAAGTTCATTATGCACTTAACCATATAAACATAGAAAGCAGATTTATTTTCGTATACTTTTTATTTTATACGGAAAAAGACTAGGGCACAAACCATGCTATCTAACAAAGATCTCATTGTGTAATGCCTCCAAAGTCATAAAGCAGTGGGCTGTGCCTAAAATTGCTAGAATTAGAAAATAAATGGGAACCTCAACTACTGGGTTTGCAAATGTGGACTGCCAAGCAACTGCAAGTTTGCTGCATGGGATTCGTGAAATAGAGTTTGCAAATTTCACATGGCTCTACCAAAATACTAATGTCTCGCAACTGAAAAAGGTGGTAAAACTCAGTAATAACATACAAAACAAGTCAATTTGAGTAGCTTTTTAACTCCTTCAAAAGAAAATATAAAGAAAAAATACATGCAGATGTATGCAATCTGCAATAAATCAAGAGACGTGTTTATTTTGTAAGATAAATCACAATTAACTGATGCAGTTTTATGTCAGCATAAAACAATTAATCATATTAGAGTAAGTATCAAAATCCAGTTACACAAATGTGTTTTCCATATTTCATATTTATTCAAGTGTCACTTTAAATATGCAAATCAAACTCTGCCTACCTTGGCCCTTCTGGATCAAGTCCTCCATAAAAGATCTACCATCATCAACCTCCATTATTTAAAGCAATTAGTTTGATTTACTAAACTCAAGTGACTTTGAGGACGACAGAGCTCTTCGCGTTTGTCTCTCTGACCCCGTTTGTCTTTATTTCATTCAGCAGTCTGTGTTAAAGCTGGAAATGCAGTTTTTTTGGTAAGATTGAGTCGGTAACATAATGTGATCGTCAAGCAAGCATGTTTCTTGCCCATTTCAAAGGAAGGAGGGAGAGAGAGAGAGAGGGGGAAAAAATGAATGGATGTTAATTGGTCTCAGATCTCCTGCTGCTGGGAGAAGGAAACTTCTAGAGCAAAAGATGAATGGTTTGTTTTAAAATAGCACATCACTTCTCACTTTAATGCGCATTGGCCCAATGATAATTGATGAATTAAAGGTTTGTCTTAAGCTTCAATATAAAGTTTCTATAAAAGTGTATGAACAGGAGGTGGCAGTATTGAGTCGAGCAGCTGTCACTTATCCTTTAAGAGGGGCGTAGGCGACATCCTGTGCCATGACCTGTGACCTCTTTGTGCTGTTTGAAATTGAACCAAGATTCCAAGACCTTTACCATTCTAAAAAAAAAAAAAGGCTTTTAAAATTTTAAATAACTATAAAGTACATACTGAAGTCTATGGGTCAAACATTAGTTAAACAAGATTCATTCATTCATTTTCTTTTCAGCTTAGTCGCTTTACTAATCTGGGGTCGCCACAGCGGAATGAACCACCAACTTATCCAACATATGTTTTACGCAGCGGATGCCCTTACAGCCGCAACCCATCACTGCAAAACACTCATACACTCTCCCATTCACACACATACACTACGGACAATTTAGCTTACCCAATTCACCTATAGTGCATGTCTCTGGACTTGTCGGGGAAACTGGAGCACCCGGAGGAAACCGACACGAACACGGGGAGAACATGCAAACTTCACAGAGAAATGCCAACTGACTCAGCCGAGGCTCGAACCAGCGACCTTCTTGCTGTGAGGCAACAGCGCTACCCGCTGTGCCATCGTGACGCCCCGTTAAACAAGATATAAAATTCAATTGTTCTTCTTTTCTGTTAATTGTCTGTTAAAAGTAAAAGGTCCCATTTTGGTGTCCATGTCATATTACATTTATGGAAATTTATATTTAAGTGGATTAAACATAAACAATTAAGTTGTCCCAAAAAAAACTCAAGAATTGTGTTGTTTCAGCTCAATTTACGTAAGTAATTTGAGCAAAGCGCAAATGTAATTTTTAAGTGTACTTATACTGACCTGTACCTATTAAAATAGTTAAAAGAATAAGTGAGCATACATGTATACATACAATTTAAAAGAGTCTTTTTATTAAATAAATATTTGTCTAAATATGCCTTAGATGACATGAACTATACAAAATATTCTTACACAGAACGACATTTTAATGTTTGTACTTTGTAAATAATGAGGAAAAAATAAATAAATTACAATCTTCATGCTCCTCTGAGAAAAAAAATGATGAAAAATTTGTCAAATTAAACAGACCACACTCTAAAGCTGTATTACACATTTCCCTTTTTCTTTCCTTTTGTTTTTGATACTTGAAAACGTATGCTTTTTGATCCATAGATAAAAATAAAAACAGAATTGTGATGGATTATGTTATTATTTGTCCCCTTAAAGCTAAAAGTTTCCCTGCCACACCCTTTAGGGTTCAGGGAGCCCATGGCACATATCACTTTCACATTACTCTGATGTCCTTCTGGCCTCATAAATCCTCATTCTGAGAGCAGCATGAGGATCCCAGCAGCCATTTTGCTTTGATTATGCCATAATCAATTTACCACAGGCTCTTTCTTGTTTTCCGAAAATTCAACAAAGCAGCTTTTGTCATTTATTGCTGAAAGTTCCTAAACAGCACAAAACAAAGTTACTTTATAACCAAGTCCTTGTTTTTTGCAATTCCTAAAGGCCACTGACTCCTGAAAAAAATTAATTCCTGATAGCTCATCAAGAGCACAGAAACAAACTTGCAACAAAACCTCATTTTGCAATGGCCTATTTACACCAAAAAAATGTACATAACTACAAAAATAACTAAAACTCTATTACCATCCTGTTGCTTTAAATGACCAAGCAAGGTGGATCATGATTGGCTGATGGCTCTTTTATCATTCATCAGTAAGAATAATCCCTCTGAAAGTGATCCAACGATACTGTTTTCTCTGTCAAGCATTGTTATAATTGTTGTGTATAGACTTTTCTAATTATTTTCCATTTGGGACTTTTAAAACTATTTCTATGTAGCAACCGGCCTTAAGTTTCCATGTATGATGCATAGAAGTCAGTTAACATTTACTAGCTACAGAATGAACAAAGTCATGACTATAAATGTTTTTGTTACTTTAACTTATTTTAAGAACTTAAGATAATCAGGTTTCAACATTTTTTTGTTGTTGTACTTTTTTATATTTATAGACAGTTTGACGTAAGTTGAGATGACTAGAACATCGTATTTGATTCAACAAAAAACTTTGGGCAGCAAAATTATTTTTCACGGTGTGTATCAGGAAAGAGCTGAAGGAGGAGAGTGAATAAAGTCCTGTTAGACAACACATTTTCTTCCAGTCACAAGTGGACAAGGCTAAACTAATAAGGCTAAATACAAGGTGTAAAACATTTTGAGCTCGTCTACTTCTAATTACTTTCAGTAGTCAACATAAATTTGATCAGATTGCTTGTAAACACAAAAGCGTTTAGACAATCAAAAAAGACAATCTATTCTGTCTACTAAGCAAACATCTGATCACTATGAGATGTGTTGTGAGAACGCAAACCAAAACAAGTATTCAGACATCTATGTATTGTACCAAAACACATGGGTTACCATCAAAGTGCAAACAACACAACAGATACGTCAAATACAGGGTAGAAACAGTGATGAATTTAGATTTTGACTGACGACAACAGGACCTAAGAGACAGGACCTCCTTTTGGGGGTCTTTGCTCAAAAATGGGCATCACTGACCTAATTTCTATGAGAATTCAGAAGGTCAGAGGTCTGGCTTATAGTGCAGAGACAGTATTTCTGAAACTCTCTGTCCATTCTGAGTCTCCTTGACTTTCTCCATTTAAGGACCATCAGGCTTGCTCTACTGTTTACTGTAAATAATGGCTTGAATGAGATTTTCAAGGTATTATTGTGATCTCAACAGTTTTTGCCATAAAAAAGCAACACATAGATGTTTTAAATGCTCTTTGTATTTCACATAACTTTAAAAACTGTTTGCATGTCATTCAGTTCTTAATAATAGTAAAGCCTAAGGCATAAACACTTAAAGGATGAATGAGAAGGAGGGATCTTCACATGGCCTGTAGTATAAAGCTAACTTAACCCGTTTATCATATCAAATTACAGAGTGTGTAGTAACACGTGACATGAATTCAGGAAATTTTTGTTTTGTTTTTAAGTGGAATTTTCTATGCATGAAAACAGTATTAAATGCAAGTGTCTGCTTTAATGTTTCTAATATTTTTTGATGAAAATAAAATGCCAAAATGTAGTTGAAATAATAACAAAACTACATACTTATGAACGTACTTGTTAAAATATATAAAAGAAAAAGTCAGAATAATACATTTTAGGCGGCGGTGGGTAGCGCTGTTGCCTCACAGCAAGAAGGTCGCTGGTTCAAGCCTCGGCTGGGTCAGTTTGCGTTTCTGTGTGGAGTTTGCATGTTCTCCTCATGTTGGCGTGTGTTTCCTCCGGGTGCTCCGGTTTCCCCCACAAGCCCAAAGACATGCGGGATAGGTAAATTGGGTAGGCTAAATTGTCCGTAGAGTATGTGTGTGAATGGGAGTGTATGAGTGTTTTGCAGTGATGTGTTGCGGCTGTACGGGCATCCACTGTGTAAAACATATGCTGGATAAGTTGGCGGTTCATTCCGCTGTGGCGACCTCAGATTAATAAAGGGACTAAGCTGAAAAGAAAATGAATGAATTAATAATACATTTTATTATATTTAAATGATAAAAAGGTCCTAGTTTGACGATAGAGGGGCAAAGTACACTGTAAAAAGTCTTTTTGTGGCCTTGTAGATTTCATTAAAGTTAATATGTACACTTTATTTAATAAAATTAATTTCCTGTTTATTGGGCCATTTGTTGCATTAAAATGATTTTAAAATGGCTGTAATAAAATCTAATTGATTTTAAAATTTCAAGAATTTGGATATTATTTTCAAATAATCTCAGAAAGAGAAAATATTGAGTCATTTCAAAGTGATTAAAATGAGCATTCAATTTCCCAATCATTTTCTGTTACAACGCTCATACACTGTAAAAAGCGATTCATTACTTCTCTTTTTTTTTTTAAGTGAGTAAACCCGTTGCCTTAAAAGCAACAAGTTGACTTTACTTAAAAAAATCTGTAAACCAGTTGACTTAACTTTTATAATTACGGTATGCACATAGTTTGTTTACT
>CAIGQV010018201.1:10130645-10153723 GCA_903798115.1 Danio jaintianensis | reverse complement strand
GGGGGTTATTGTCAATTCTGTTAAGTATTAGATAATTTTTTCTTTATTCTCATTATCTTTACGTTATTTGCATCAATGTTTAAAAATCTTATACATTTTAAATTATATATATATGCTGAAAATATATTGTGTGGTATTATAGCCCGTGTAAGATTTTTTTTTCTCCAGTAAATGTTTTGACCTGGGTCTTTATTTTTTGTCACCTCACAAAAGCTTGCAGAATTCAGCAACTTGCATGGACTTGTTTACTCTTTGACATGCTGATCAGTCATGCTGTCTCTGTCTGACCATCCGCACAGTGGCAGGAGACTGTTAGGACGGTCCCCATAGATACATGTCAGACAGCAAAGTGTCAACACACACAAATATGACAACTTTCCAGCTCACTCTTGTCTCCTCCTGCAGTAGCCAGTGCTGTCTGACAGTGTGAAGCTTTCCGTAAAGGTCCTGTGATGTGCTTTAAAATGTGCATTTTATTCTATGTTTGTCTATTTCTCCATCTTGTATTTTATACTTTCATCAGTCTATCATTATTTCATCCATCCATCCTGTTATCTATTTGCTCATCATCTATCATACTATTCATATATCCATCCATCCATCTATCCAATCCATCTAATCATCCATGCATCTTTCTGTAAATCATCCTTCATCCTTCTATCCATCAATCCCAAACATCCACCCATTGTACTTTCCATCTATCAAATGTTCTATAGATCTTTATGTTGTTCTATCCATCCATCCATCCATCCATCCATCCATCCAATCCATCAAATCATCCATTTTTTCTTTCCATCCTTCAAATGTTCTATAGATATATATATGTTGTTCTATTTATCCATAAATCTCTTTATCTTCTTATTTGGGAATATGTGCTATCCATCCAACCATTTATCATTTCATTCATTAT
This sequence comes from Danio jaintianensis, assembly GCA_903798115.1. NCBI lineage: Eukaryota > Metazoa > Chordata > Actinopteri > Cypriniformes > Danionidae > Danio > Danio jaintianensis. The sequence goes on along the minus strand of CAIGQV010018201.1, from coordinate 10,152,813 downwards.
TCTATCCATCCCTCCATCCATCCATCCAACAAATCTATCCATCATCTATTATTCCATCTATTCATTTATCCCTATTTATCCATCCATCACTATTCAATCTATCTATCCATGCATCTATCGTTCTACCCATGTAAATGTTTACTTCTTTGCAAATAATTATTTTTCTGTTTACTCGCAAAAATAACACAACCCACATGATGTGGATGCAAGAAGTCATTGAGCCATCAGTCAAGATGGATAAACACATAAACCAAACACTCCATTAAACCTCATCAGTCAACTCTCATTGGTTAATTATGCCTTGACAGATGATAAATGCCAGCTCAACGCCTTCCAAGAATCCCATCAAACTTCTGTTTAACCTTTCATAAAACCCACTGCAAGATTTCATCTAATTTGGGAGTCAGTCGATCATTATTGTGAGGTCGTTTGCAGATTCGTACTGTGTGATAATCGCATGCATACATTTTTCTTTCAATTGCATCACACTTTGCAAGTGACAGAACTGAAGTTAAGAGATATACATTATTACTCAGTGTGGATATTGCTTTACAGAGTATTTTGTTATTTATAGGAATATCCAGTAGGACTGCACCATACTGGAAAAATATGCAATAATTCTGTTGAGTATTGCGATAGTGATATTTTTTGCGATATTTCTCTAGGAAAAAAAAAGCTTTTTATTTGATTTTCAAAATAATTATGATAAGGATCATAATAAAATAAACAGGTAACAATGGATATTTTTCTGATCTAATAAAATTTTCTGATCTAAAAAACTGTCAAAGTGCAAACATTCAGACACTACAAATGAATGAAAACTTAGGCAGATATTCTGACTCTTATTGGCCATTGTTATTTTCCTCTCTTCCCTCTACTCCCATCATTAGTATTTATTTTCAGCTCTAGGTTCACCTTCTAGCCAATAGAACAGAATAGAATCTACTGAGTAGGCGGGTATTTTGGTCAAATTTGGAAAATAGTCAGTGCTGATAGCCTTGTGGAAAGTATGCAGACATATAACAACATTGCACTTCAGGCATCCCGAGTTTGGTGCAGAATTTAAATTTTTGGTGTATCACAAAAGAAAAACAACAGCAGTAATTTATTGTACCTCTCTGCAATATGAATATTGCATATACCATTATTATCGTGATAACAATAATTTTTTAAATATGCTGTGCAGCCCTAACATCCAGCTTAAAAATGCTTCAAATTCTTGAAAGATGTGAGAACATCATATCAAAGGACAAATGAAGAAAACCCTGAGGTTGACATGCTTGAGATTACAAGGGTGATAAAAGGGAAATGAGCCTTGAAACAGGCCAAGACCAACGTTCGCTCTAACAGCATGAATGCACTTCTCAAAACTCAATCTAACAATGCTTTACATATACACAACATGAGGAAAATAAAGCCAGACGACCATAATGCTATAACCTGCACAATCAGAAAACCACTGAATGTATTAACTCATAAAACTTTATACCAGCTACTAAAGCTAAATCTCTGGAGAATCTCACCATAACGTCATATAACTTTTTGTTTTGTTTATACATCAATATAATATAATCAGTTCACCTCGACTTCACAGATTGACTGAGCATACAGTATGTATTTGAACACATTTTAACATAAGATCTCAAACTATGATTACAGTTTGAGGATTAGAATGCAAAAGCCCTTAACAATGGAACTACAATAATTCTATAGAATGGCCATAGCAGGCATTCTGACCGTTCAAATAACTGAATTGATTTTGATGTCATGTTATTTAAATTTAAAGCTTCTATAGAGATTTTAGAATAAATCATTGAATGTCTGTCATCTTATTTTGTGAAGTCATGGTCAATTTAACCATTAAGGCCATTAAAAGGAACACTGTAAAACCCAACAGTCAACTTTATCAAATAAAATGAGTGTAGTTAACTCAAAATTTACTGAAAGTTAATTCTACTCATTTGAAAAGAGTTTTGAACTCAGTGTCGAAGGTAATGAGTTAATTAAATACCTCATTACTTCAATTTAAATGGAGTAAGTTCACAGTACTCATATAGATTCGTTTTTTAACTCAAATGGTTTGTTGCAATTGGTTTCCTCAAACGGTTTGAGTTGCCTTAACTTATTGGGTTTTACAGTACTCAGTTGGTTTGAGCTCTCTTCATTTATTGGGTTTTACTGTGCTCAAATTGCTTCATTTACTCAAATGGATTAAGTTCACAGTACTCATTAGGATTCGTTTTTGAACTTAAACGGTTTGTTGCAATCGGTTTCCTCAAATGGTTTGAGTTACCTTAACTTTTTGGGTTTTACAATGAAGAAATACTCAGAACTCTTTTGTGTTTCGTAATTAAAAAAAAAAACAATGTTAGAATGGAATAAACACACATCTAGGAAAAAATATGGTACTATAGTCATTTTAACAAAACTATTAAATTACAAGCTGTAAAAAAAATTAAAATAACAATAACCCTCATGCCAAATTGTTGCCAAAATTGCCAAAACCCTCATTTTTTTAATGTTTTTTTGGGATGGTCAGAAAACACCTTTTCAAACACTCACATACTCGCATACAAACAAGCTTTGCCAACTCATGCATTCACATCATCTTAGTCAATTTCCTTAGGTTTGTCTGGACAACCCAAACAGGAAAAGAGCCTTCCACAATATTCCAACAATAACTAAAACATTCTATGACTCGACACAATGAAGTGACGGTGTTGTTTCTGGCTCTCCCAGGTTTCTTGGTTCAAGTGCAGCATTACCAAATGAATAGGGAGTTTGTTGCAGATATTCTGGTATCTAAGTAACAGAAATTCCACACCAACTAAGCAAATTGTTAACCTACTGACGACCAAGTCCCAGATAGTGGATTCATTCTTCCTGTAGTGCGAGTAATCAATCATGACCATCGATCATTATCTTGAATGACCAAAAACTGGGTTCAACTGGAAAAAGTAGAGAAAAGAGCTGGTAATAATATCATTGATTTAAATGACAAGCTCAGAATTTCATCTCGATTTCTGGTCATATATATAACAACTGTATTACACCATGTCCTAACTGCACATGATAAAAGCTATCGTTTTCATGTTAAAACGAGTTTTTGTCCTAACCTAAATGCAAAATTTCTATTTTAGAAATGGTTTCCATTTTCCACAACATTGCAGCAAAACAACAGCATATTCTACTATGGCAATGATCACCTCAGGTACAGATTATGTGCTTTATTCAGTGCTAAATGCTACCAATGTGAGTTTGAATATCATTTTATGGATGTTTATTGCCATACTACTGAGAGCAGCAGCAGATAGTTCACCTCAGATCTTGAAAAATAAAATAACTAGCAAACGGTTTGAAAATGAAAGTCAGAACTGCAAATCATTCACTCAAACCACATCAGTCCCTCAGCCTATGTAATTTTAATAATGTTAAATATGTACAGTATATAGTAGATTTGGCATTGGTGTATGCTGATATTTAAATGAATGGCTGGTATTTAAATGTTTCTGTCGCTTTGCTTTTAGTGCAGACAGACAAATTGCTTGATGCTGGAATCTTGTTGTGTCATATGTCGTTAGAACACAGTGTTAAAGTGCATATTTTGATCAGTTTGGGCATATTGGCTATATTAACCAAGACATTAAAACCGAATGTAAAAGTTCTGACATATCCGACTTTTTACATTTTTTTAGGTTTTGTGTTATGGTTCAACAAAATACTATAAAAGGCAGATTATAAATCTTTGTTTTCTGGCTATATCTTGACAATCCACCAGTAGGACACTCTCCTCTCCATTAACATGAAGATATACTTTTATATTTAGTAACTTAGACCTATATCATCTATATATGGAATCTTTGATGATTTGAAGTGCTTCTTTTACCCTCACTTGTATGATGCTTGGGATAAAATCGTCTGCAAATAAGTAAATGTAAAATATAAATTCATATGAGGCTTTGGAAACTGATTTTTTATTTGTGCATTGTTTTAGCACCTCATTCAGGATAGAATAAAGCAGACAAAAATGCTATTTGTGCGTACAGAACAACATTACACACAATCCACAAAATAAAACATCACTCTCAGCCTCCTCCTTTCCACCTTTTGTCTCCAAAAAACCCATTTTCACAGTGTATTAATAACATTCCCTTTCTATTCCAGCTGGGAACACCATAACTTCTATTACCCAAACTTTCCCTCTTTAAGACGCAGACGCAGGCCTGAGACAGGAAAACAGCTTTCCCTGCAGTCCCACTTTCTCATTTTCATTTTCTGTATTCAGTTATTGGCTGGTCTAAAGTCAATAGTTATGTGTGCTGAAGGGATTTGTCCATCGTTTATGAGAATATGTGAATGTTGTTACAAATGTGTAGAACTGACTTTCTTCTATGAAACAAAAAAGCATGCATTTACAACTGTTTTGTCCGCACAACGAGACCAACATTCATTGTTTAGATTTTTTGATATTTTCCAAAATGTAATAAAAAAAAGTTGTACATAAAATAAAATAAAATAAATAAATAAATAAATGTCAAGCCTTAAAAAATTATTTTAAGTAAAACTAAAACTAAATACAGAAATTGTAAAAAAAAAAAAAAAAAAAAAAATGATTTGGGGAAAATATAACTGAATTCTATAGAACACAAAAAATATTTTTTGTCCATACAATGAAAGCCAATAGGGACCAAAACAACACTGGACCAAACTGACATTCGTTGTATAGATATTTTGATATTTCTAAAAAAAGTTTAAAGTTTAGAAAAAAACATGTTATTTATGTTATAAATGGCAGGTCAGTGAATAATTAACAGTTAACTGTTATTAATGTATTTTTCTGAAAATAAGTTGCATCTCACTAAAAGTCAAACTTTGTCAAAATGTGTCATTCACCATAGAGGAAAAAAACCTCAAGACTTAAGAAATGTATTTAAACTAAACAAAAAAGAATGGAAAAAAGTAATTTGAAGAAAAATATAAATGAATTCAGAAAAAAATACAACAAAAACAGAAACTAAATAACAAAAAACTGAATAATAATAGTAGTAATAACTATAGTAATAATAATAATAATAAAAAAATAAAAAAGTAAAGAAATTAGAAAAAAAGCTGAATTTATAGGGCCATACTTGATTGTGTCCATCAATCCACCAGTGAAAATGTGTCCACAGTTTACACATTGCGAACGGCATTACATATGTTGTGGAATAAGCTATGGAATACAGCTCATAAGCTCTCACATCAAGTTTCAGCACATTTCAAAAAAAAAAAATTGGGAATACAGTATATGTTGAACTATCACTTTAAGGTAAAATAAAATTGTGTTGTAACACTAGAAACAATATCAATAGAGTTAGTATTGAATACATGATATGCTGTTATTTCCTGTAAACAAACTGCTTCACATTTAAGGACTCTGCAACCTAGTCTGTGCTTTCTAAATATAAAGATCTGACTTATCTCAAGATGATCCATGTATTTCACACGGTAATGCTTAATGACATGATTCATTATCACATTACAAAAAGCAATCCCTCAATTCCCATTGGCTAAGCCCTCATTAGGAGCTTCATTTGAGTCCCGGGCTTTACTCATGAGTGTATTTCTGTGCTAGTGGGTGCGTCTCAGGACATGCTTCCAGGAAATCCAATACTGAATGGATTAGTGTTGTCACGATACTGGAATTTCTCATTCCGATACGATACCTTACAAAAAATACCGATACTTGATACCATTTTTCAATACAACTGGAAAAAATTGACACAGCATTAATTAAAATGACAATATTTGTGTACATGTCTTCATTTCTTTAATTGCCAGAGTTAAACTTCAAGCATTGATGAATGAATGAATGAATGAATGAATTAATTAATTAATTAATTTTCATTGTTTTGAAACATACAGCATTCTATCGAATTTTACAATTCCTAACTCCAATTAGCATTAGAAAAGAAACTTTAGCTTAAATTATGACTCCATTCCATTCTATTCATTTTCCTTAAAGTGAAGTGACATCTAACAAATGTTTAATTTGACAGTAAATGAACCCATTGTTAATGTAAAATAGAGAGATGAAACATTTGATTCTGTTACTAATTTTTCTTTAACTTATTGTTAAATTTTTTAAACCAAGTTGACAATAACAGAGTTGACATTTTCCACCATGCATGCATTACCTCAACATGCTAATCTCAAATCAGACATCATACTGCATGTCTAAAACCGAATTTTATGAATTACCATCATATTACTGGTTTTAAACATTCATTCATTCATTTTCTTTTCGGCTTAGTCCCTTTATTAATCAGGGGTCACCACAGCGGAATGAACAGCCAACTTATCCAGGATCTGTTTTACGCAGCGGATGCCCTTCCAGCTGCAACCCATCACTGGGAAACATCCATACACACTCATTCAGACTCATACACTACGGACAATTTAGCTTACTCAATTCACCTGTACCGCATGTCTTTGGACTTGTGGGGGAAACCAGAGCACCCGGAGGAAACCAACGTCAACACGGGGAGAACATGCAAACTCCACACAGAAATGCCAACTGACCCAGTCGAGGCTTGAACCAGCGACCTTCTTGCTGTGAGGCGATTGTGCTACCCACTGCGCCACCATGCAGCCTGGTTTTAAACAGTAAATGAGAAATTTGCAGAAATTATACAATAAGAGAGTTGACAAATAATAAATCTACTCTAGGTATATCTTATATTTTTATACAAATTAATGAGAAAATAACAAATTACATGCCTTAATGAATTTCCTGCCAGAAGTGACATCACTTGGAGCAAGTCGCATGCTTTTTCTATGAGTTAAAGATTGCTGTGCTTTTTTATAACCGATATAACAGAGTTGACTGTCATAGGGACAGACACAAAATGTTTGTTTTTAATAATTGAAATTACAAATAATACAGAAAATAGATGTTTCATGCGAACGTTTATTTAAATTAGTAAACACACACACACACACGCACACGCGCACACACACGCACACGCACACACACACACATTTGATTTAATTAGCTGAACATTCGATTTAATTAGTTCATGACAATAGAAGCTGAATGTGATTCAGGAAGCAGTCAATAATATGTATATTGGGAGTCTTGAAGTTAATATTTTCAAGACAAAATGTCCCTAAATACACAAACATTACATGTTTTAGAGATATATTGATATTATTTGTGTATCAACCATGAAATAAGAGGCAGAAATCTCTTTTTAAACAAACTAAATGAAACTGTGGCGGGACAGACTAGACAAACAATAATAAACTGTAACTCCATAAACTGGCTCAGGCTTTCTGAATGTGAATCTGTGTGGTGTGATTAAAACATTTCAGTAATGATAACCTTGAAATATGAATACTTTTGACAAAGCTACAGTACAATTACATACTTCATGTCAAATCCAAATCTGTGTTATGAATAAGTGAGCATACATTTGTGCATACTCATGCATGTCTGTATGTCCATGACTACGTGTAGGCGTTTTTTGAGCTACTATTTAAAACCGGGAGATCGTGTTGCTTAAACCTGATCCTGGCAGTGGGAGAAGGAGAGTTAGAGCTGCTCCATATGTGGAGCATCATCTAAAGGTAGCTCACGATTAAAGGAAGGAAGTGATTCAGATCAGAAACATGTGTTCGGCTCGTTTCTAAACACAGACAGACTTTGTCAAAGTTCTCCATGTGCTGTTTACATAATTGCACATCAGCGGTTGCAGTTTTACTATATAGATTCTATTATATACTGATTTTGACAGAAATTGCAGTGACCCCAAAAATTATTTATATTTTATTGACTTAATTAATGAAAAAATACTAAATCAAGTGGCTTCTGCAAGACATTTTTTGCATGTCTATTTTTTTACATCCATTCATTCATTTTCCATCGGCTTAGTCCCTTTATTCATCAGAGGTCGCCACAGTGGAACGAACCGCCAACTTATCCAGCATATGTTTTACACAGCAGATGCCCTTCCAGCTGCAACCTAGCACTGGGAAACATCCATACACATTCATCCACACACACATACACACACGCACACACACACACACACACTCATACACTACGGCCAATTTAGTTTATTCAATTCACCTATAGCACATGTATTTGGACTGTGGGGGAAACCAGAGCACCCGGAGGAAACCCATGCCAACACGAGGAGAACATGCAAACTCCACACAGAAATGCCAACTGGCCCAGTCGGGACTCGAACCAGCAACCTTCTTGCTGTAAAGCGACAGTGCTAACCACTGAGCCACCGTTTTGCCTATTTTTATTTTTTACATTTAGTTTTATATTGTCTCATTATTTTTTCCCAATGCAATTTTGTCCATCTTATTTTATACAATTACCCATAATGCTCATTTTATCTTTTTTTTTAATCACTACCATTTAAAGACTGCAACAAACAATTATTGTGATATAATTGAATCAATTAATTTAATTATAATTAAAATGATTATTCAACAAAATAAAGGTAAGTGATACTTTATTTCTGAACAAACTATTACAATAATCAAAATATATTTATTTGAATAATAAAAAATAAATAAATAAAAAATAATAACAACAATAATAATCAACATCATTATGATTTCATTAAATTATCTAAATCCCTCCAGCTCCTTTAGAAAAGTGAATTGTCACTTTTGCAAAGAAATGAATACTTTTATTCAGCAAGAATGAATTTATTTGACACCAAATGCTTGTCACTACTTGAGACACTCCTTGTAGAAACATTACAAAAATCTTAACACAAAACTACTGAGCAGCAGTGAATTCAACAACCTAAAAAACAAACTCCCTTTTTTAAGTGTTTTCAATACAACTTCATTTAATTCATCAATTAATTTTAGTGTATATGAAGTTAAACACTTTTTGGGATCATTGCATGCAATTGGTAAAAAAAAAATTTATATACAGTTGAAAGCAAATTATTAGCCTTTTTTAATATTTCCAAATTGCTGTTTAAAAACCATAATAACTAATTTCTTGTCTTTGCCATGTTGACAGTACACAATATTTTACTATTGTGCAAGATATAATCAGCTAGTATTCAGCTTAAAGTACAATTTAAAGGCTTAACTAATATGTTAGTTATGTTAACTAGGCAAGTTAGGTTAATTAGGCAAGTCATTGGACAAAAGTGGTTTGATGCTGATAACACTGACCATAAAAATCAGCAAAAAAAATTAAAAACTGCTTTAATTCCAGCCAGACTAAAAGAAAGACTTATGAAAAGAAATATAATAGGAAATACACTGAAAAAAAAAACATTGCTTTATTAAACACCACTAAGAAAATATTTGAAAATAAAAAAATTCACAAGAGGGTTAATAATTTTCCCTTCAACTGTATTTCAGGAATTTCAAGAAGGCTTCAGAGGGGGCCTTGCCATGGTGATATCATGCAAATCACTTTTTAGGGTTAAAGGTTAAATCATGCAGCGTGAGCATGCATACCATCTCAAGATGTGGCCAAACCCAGGTTTAACAGTGCTTTGCATCTTTAAAAGCTTCAGAGGGTCACCGTGGGTCAACAGCAGCCGTAAGACAGTCATCTATGAGACCTTATGTTTGGTTAGGGTTAAAAAGTGCACTTTGCTGATCAAACACAGTCTCCTATACCTGGTTACCATACAAACTCACAATAAGGTCGCTCAATATACCATTCTCTAAGGGTCAAAGGTCAGTTTCTGGTTCAGAAAAAGAGAGATGTGTTAAAAGGGGGAGGAATGTGTGGATTGAATGTGATGAAACCTGATCCTGGATCTGAAGAGAGCTCTGAATGTCTCATTTAAAAGTAATCCAAACATAGGGGAGTTTTGATTCCAGTTAAAATTAGTTAATCTGTCCTATTTAAGCAACATATGTGAAGAGTATCATGTTCGCACGTTTAAAAACAGAAATGATACCAAAATATCCGCTCTGCCATTAGCCTTGAACTGAGATCACAGTGAGGATGAATCCATTTTAAAACACACACACACCTGAATAGCAACAGTCTGGTTCCACATGACTAAAAATGCATCATCAATTTTGAAAGCCTCCATTTTCATAGTCCACACGGCGACTTGAATACAAATGTACCCAAATGTAAGGATATGTTTTCGTTGCATAAACTTTTTAGTGTGGACAGAAGGCTGAAACCAAAAGAATAATATGTGATTTTAAATGAAAATGTATTAGTGTGGACATACTTTAAGAAATGGTTCATGCTCGGAACACAAATTAGATTTTATTACTTACATTTTCTATGTAGATTTGAGAGAGTTCTTTTGTTTTAATGAAACACTGTGATGCTTCAAAATGTGCATTAAAAGATCAAAAATGAATCTTTCATTTTAAACGAAGTGATGAGGAAATGTAACTATTTTACATATTAAAAGGTGACAAGGTGGCTCAGTGGTTAGCACTGTCATCTCACAGCAAGAAGTTCGCTGGTTCGAGTCCCGGCTGGGTCAGTTGGCATTTCTGTGTGGAGTTTGCATGTTCTCCCAGTGTTCGCGTGGGTTTCCTCCGGGTAGTCCGGTTTCCCCCACAGTCCAAAGACATGTGGTATAGGTGAATTGAATAAACTAAAATTGGCCGTAGTGTATGTGTGAATGAGAGTGCGTATGGATGTTTCCCAGTACTGGGTTGCAGCTGGAAGGGCATCCGCTGTGTAAAACATATGTTGGATAAGTTGGCGGTTCATTCCGCTGTGGCAACCCCTGATGAATAAAAGGACTAAGCCGAAGGTAAATGAATGAATGAAGGGTTTTAAAAGGAGGCGTGCCCCGAAACCCCACCCCTAAACCTACCCCTCATTGGGGGATGAGAAAAATCGTACTAAAATGTACAAATGAGATTGTACAAACTAATATGAATTAGTCACTAAATCAAAAAGTTTGTGTTGGAAAAGACATGATCATTTTAAGTGATGATCAGGTTTAATTTAGGGTTTCACATAAATATTCATCAGCAAGCATAAACAGAAATCTCAATCTAATGTGCTTGATGTGCAAGAACAAACCTCATTGATTCTTCCAGAAACTCTAATGTGTTGACATATGTGAGAATGAACCTTACTGGTTCTAAGTAAGCAAGACTCAGCTTCTTAACCAAATTTTAATTGATTATTTTATTTAGGCTTTTATGCACTATCAAACATCAAACTGGTTCAGCAAAATATATATATATTTTTTTGATCCCTTAATGAATGTTTTGGAGCAACACTAGAGAGACAGAAATCTTTTAATTTGTGTTCCTAGAATGAAAAAATGTCTTATAGGTTTGAACGGACTTTTTTAGGGTTTTCTATTTTGAGCTGAAGTAACTGGTCAATAACAGAATTAACTTAAAATAGATTAATTGTCCATTCCAATTTGATCTTAAGCTTCCCTAAATCGTTCTCTATTAGTAGGTGTCACAAAAATGAAAGTAGAAACAACAGGGAACACTGGTCAGTCTACCGGATCATGGAACACACACCGGTGCCAAACGGAGAGAATCTGGAATTTGCCACCATGTGACCCACTTCAAAAGAGAAATGGTTCACAGTAAGACACGAAACATTCTACACACTCAGTTCATGAAGAGATGTGTTTAAACAGGCTTGATATTATTAGATAGGCCTTGTAACAAAGAGTGCAACCCGAACCATGCTAGTAAATGCATGTATCCCATGTAAAGTATGTTGCAAGCTTTAACTAAAACAAAATAAGCTGCAAGAAATTACTTGCAAATGCAAAATTTGCTAAATTACAGACACTTTTTGGGGAAAATAAATACATTTTGTATGATGAACATACACTATAAAGTACATAAAGTTCCTACATTAGGTTTACCATAACATGCCTCTAGAGGGTTCATTCAGATTCAGTATTCCCCCATATTCAGACTAATGCTGACTGTCTGGGTACAGTTCTTCTCTATAATAATAAACTGGGGCGATATTTATAGATCTCTCCTCAGGACCCAGTCTTGCAGACATGGGGCAGAAGTGGGATCATGGGGATTGTTACACACTTAAGACAACACATATAAAAATGTGGTGTTTTTACTTACAAACAACTGACAAGATGTGTCATTTTAAATAAAATGATCTACTATAAGATCTATTTTAGATGACACAGCCCTGTACAAGAAAGTATAGCATTGAAAAATAATGATACTGAAAGATTACCGGCGACGCGGTGGCGCAGTGGGTAGCACGTTCGCCTCACAGCAAGAAGGTCGCTGGTTCGAGCCTCGGCTGGGTCAGTAGGCGTTTCTGTGTGGAGTTTGCATGTTCTCCCCGTGTTCGCGTGGGTTTCCTCCGGGTGCTCCGGTTTCCCCCACAAGTCCAAAGACATGCGCTATAGGTGAATTGGGTAAGCTAAAATTGTCCGTAGTGTATGCATGTGAATGAGTGTGTATGGATGTTTCCCAGAGATGGGTTGCAGCTGGAAGGGCATCCGCTGCGTAGAACATATGCTGGATAAGTTGGCGGTTCATTCCGCTGTGGCGACCCCAGATTAATAAAGGGACTAAGCCGAAAAGAAAATGAATGAATGAATGAATGAAAGATTACCATATTGATATAATGTACCATGGTATTCAAAAATGTGACACGATTCTTAAAAGTGCATTTTAAGTCCAAACTTATACAAATTTGATGATAAACACGATAAATTAACAAAAGATAAAATTAAACATATCATATGCCTCTTCAGGGTGGCGCTGAATAAATTTATACAATATATATAAATTATATATATATCCCGCTTTTCCCATTCCCAGTAAACAATCTGGTGTGGCTGCATTTTCTTTATTCAAAGGGACTTCGCTGTGTGTCCCATATTCAAAATAAGAGTCCCACATACATAGTAAGGTTAATATAAACTTTAGATAAACTTAAAGGTGCAGTATGTAAGTTTGACACCCAGTGGTTGAACTAGGTATTGCACTCCTGGATCAAAACAAACGCAAGCGCAGGTTGCCAGATTAAGGACAGGAGCGAGTGATTTAAACCGTGTTCTAAATATAAGCAACGGCACCCGATAGAAGGAATATTTTCAATATTAAAAGGAGTTTTTGTCCTAACCAACACCTTGAATTGATATATTAGAAACGGCTACTATTTCTCACAGGTGAACAACAGAAAACTATGACAATGATTTATTTATTTATTTATTTATTTATAAACCTCATGTGCTTTATTCAGTGTTAAATGCTAACAATGTGAGTTTGAATGCCTTTTTACATGACATTTATTGCCATATACTGAAAGCAGCAGCAGATAGTTCACCTCAGATCTTGAAAATAAAATAAACAGTTTGAAATTGAGCTTTAGAACTAAAAACATATGAGTGATTCAGCATGTACATTTAATAATGTTAAAGAGGGTTAATATGTATTAATTAGATTATAAACCTTACCATTTCGTGAGTGAGTGCATATTCTGTGCTTCTGAATGGCTGTATTTAAATTTCTGTCGTGTTTCGTCTGGTGCAAACAGCCAAATTGCTTATCGCTGCAAATCTCGTCATGTAGCGTGTTGTTAGGACATGCGGTTGCAATGTAACCTGCTCACCTAATGTTTAAGTTCGTAATATTTATATTATTTGCTAATTAATAACCTCATGTGGAACTGAATCTGTCTCATTTCGGAGTCTGCTACTGTCCACCGGAGGTCGCATTTCGGTCACGGACGCATGCTTTCAGAGCCTTCCTGACGAAATGAATGAAATACCCGGTTTTCCAACAAGGCAACCAGGGGTGCTGAAAGATAATTGGCTAAACTGGCATTGGGCAGGTTAAAATTACCAAAACACAGAAAACACATTTTCAAAGCAGAATATCTGACTTCAGCACAGTTTTTCAGATAAACAAGTATGTTCACTTGGCATGTTACTTAAATATCTGTTAACTGTAAATATCTTCTTAAATATCTGTATCTGTAAATTAGGGTATTTTTATGCTTTAGAAGAGTCAAAAACTTACATACAGCACCTTTAAAAATAAGGGAGGAAAATTATCATTGTTGTAATCTCACTAAGAAATGTTGTGGCCAATCAAACGCTTCCTGCAGCATACATAGTAATGTTCCCATGTGCAACATATCATTCTATGTTTTGGCTGTTGAACTTCTGATGACGCGGCTCCTTATGCAGGTCCGGCTGACATACAAAGTGACCTAAATGCAAGTGTTGAGGGTGTGCTAATAAAGAGCTGCGTGAGCAACGTAACAGTCTGCATTGTGTTCTGATAGGCCTGTTTCTCACTGGGGTTTTATACTTGTGTAATTTACATGAGAACGATGAAACAATAGTGTTTGAGGCTCACAGTATGGCCATTTCCATGTACTGAACTCTAATTATTCAACTATGCCTAGGTATATGCTGATTTTCTTTATAGGGCACCTTTAAAAAATAAAACATGACATTGCCTTAAAAAAAACATGGCAAATAGCAGGCACCTACGAATCATATACCATTGCTTGTACATTATTTAATATATAATATTTTATATAAATATTTGGTCAGCATAATTACATTTTTGTTTTCTATATCTAAAATTCAGATTATTCCAGTGATAGCACGCTGAATTTTCAAATTTCAATATGGTTATCTAGTGCTCAAGAAACATCTTATTATTAACAATGTTAAAAACAGCTGTGCTTTATCATTTTTTATTATTATTATTTGTGAAAGCATGATTAATTTTGTCAGCATTATTTAATGCACATTAAGTTAAAAAAAAAAACAGCATTTACTTGCTATGTAAAAGTTTTAAAACATGATTCTTGAAGGATGTTGGAAAATTATACAAACTGACAAAATTAGTGCAAAAAACACAGTATAGTTTCCAAAATCCTTCAAAATATCTTATTTTGTGTTTAACAGGGTAAATAAAAAACTAATTTGGAACAAGAGGAGGGTGACTAAATGATGACAGAATGGTCATTTTTGAGTGAACTATCTCTTTAAGCAAATGAAGTGAAATATTTTTACAGCTGCAGAAATTCTCTAATGCATTCTTCGAAAATTAAATGATTAGCACTTATATACTTGTTTTAAACGGCATGTTGTTTATAGACAGTCCCTCGCTGCACGATTGAACACCATGACACACCACACCAGGTGGGTTTCAGACGTCTGAATTCAATCTGAATTACACAGCGTAGTTAACATGTGTTTGATCAGAAACATCTGCAGAACTCTGCAGTACTGATCCAAAGTTTTAGAGCTACCATTGCCTCGAGCTACAGTCTTCTGCAGCTTTGCAGTCTTACACATCTGTGCCAATCAATATGGAACTACTTATAACCCACTGAGCTACAGCCCCGTCTTCACCAGCACACAATCACAGTCGAACATATGGTGCACTCACACACAGACGGTGTCAGCCGCGGCTCATGTACCTTTATACTTCTCCCTGACGTTCTCGTAGGCTTGCACAAACTCCTGCTCGTCTACATGGAGTGTCACGCTGGCTGGATCGTACATGGACATGGCCCTGGAGTGAGGTCAGGTCAATCCCTCCACTGTTTTCCCTTCTTCTCTTACTTTCAAGCCCCTCTTCGGACGTGCCTTCCTGACGATTGGTCTGTCAGAACAGACTGGTGTGTTTGTACAGGCTCACTTTCTCCAGGCTCTGTGTATGTGTGTGTGTGTGTTTGTGTGTGTATAAGTATGTGTGTGTGAGAGTATTCCCCCACAGTTCTGGCTCTCGTTCCAGACCACCAGTACCACTCCCCTTTTCAAGCTTGAGAAATACCAACACACACACAGTCCCACCTCTTAAAGGCATACATGCAACACACATGTACACACAACAACAACATGCTGCTTTCTAAGACATCAGATATCACAACAATGATTTTGTTTCTGATAAAACACGTTAACTATGCCTATTTACTATATAACTGCAGGTTAACTGTGCTTATATATAATAACTTTAACTGTTAAAAGGTATTAGTTACTAGTTAATTAAAGTTATAAGTAACTAATAAAGCTATGGTAACTAATAACCTTAACCTTTCTGATTTCGATTGTAATACAATAATGTACACCTTTTGTAAAGCTGCTTTGAAACAATAATTATTGAGAAAATAACTATACAAATAAACTTGAATTTAATTTAATTTAATTATGGAGCTGGACAAAATACTGGTCAGCATGAATGAAAAGGCAATGACGTACCATTGTGTTTTCTGGATAATAAGTTGCACTGGGTTAATATTTTATTTAAAGCAAAAAAAAAGATGGATAGCATCAGTATAAATTTACTTGGGAGTATATTGTATGGGTACAGTATCTTCACACTTGTGATGCGATTCTCTTGGTTCATTTGGTTTGACCATATAAGAAAAGTATTTATTTAATCCTGGTTTGGTTCAGTGGAACATTAAGAATTCATTTTCTTTTCATCATTTTATGTATTTGGTCCATGTTGCATTCATATTTTCATTGAACCACGCCACGTTAATCTCAAAGCATTTTTTAATAAATATAATTTAGATATAATGTAAAATAAGCTACTGGTAGTCCTAAATAAAATGTAACATTAACAAACATTCTCACTCTACAAAACACGATTAGACTTTAATAGTATTAAGAACAAATTTCATTCATTCGTTTTCCTTCATCTTAGTCCCTTATTTATCAGGGGTCACCACAGCAGAAGGAACCGCCAACTATTCCGGCATATGTTTTACGCAGCGGATACTCTTCCAGCCGCAACCCAGTACTGGAAAACACCCATACACTCTTACACTCACACATGCACTCATACGCTATGGCCAAT
The DNA here is from genome assembly GCA_903798115.1 of Danio jaintianensis. Classification (NCBI taxonomy): domain Eukaryota; kingdom Metazoa; phylum Chordata; class Actinopteri; order Cypriniformes; family Danionidae; genus Danio; species Danio jaintianensis. Next base: position 10,136,025 of record CAIGQV010018201.1, on the reverse strand, counting down.
TTAGTTTATTCAATTCACCTACACCGCATGTCTTTGGACTGTGGGGGAAACTGGAGCACCCGGAGGAAACCCACGCGAACACAGGGAGAACATGCAAACTCCACACAGAAATGCCAATTGGCCCAGCTGGGGCTCGAACCAGCGACCTTCTTGTTGTGAGGCAACAGTGCTAACCACTGAGCCACCGTGTCACCCAGAACAAATTTCAGTGATATTTTTCTTATTTTTAATTTTCATTAAAGAGTCAAATTATTTCAATTACAACAAATTACTGAAACAGTAACAAAAATGTATATAATAAAGAATAAAAAAGACAATATTTACTGAATGCTACTAAAATAGCATTGCTATAACATGTATTGTACACATTAACACAAACGAAATTTGAATTAAAGTGAAACTGAAACCAGTGGTGTGTGGAAAATGTGGCATACCTTAAAGTGGACCTATTATGTCCCTTTTTACAAGATGTAAAATAAGATCTCAAGATCTCTGATGTCCCTAGAGAGTGTATGTGAAGTTTCGGTTCAAAATAGCACACAATTTTTTTTTTATTTTTTATAACTGCCCCTTTTAGGCTTTGATTCAAATTGTGCCATTTTGGTGACTGTCACTTTAAATTCGAATGATATTGTGCTCCCCACCTCTTTTCAAAAGGGGGAGTGGTTACACATACCTCTGCGTCAGCATAGCAGCAGATTCAAAACTGGACTAACATTATCTTGGTGAAAAACTGAAAATGTGAAAAAAGTGTTTCAGAAGAAGGGAGTCCATGGAGACTACAGTGTTCATTTGTGCATCCTAAAACTGACATTATCTTCAGCAAGTGAAAACTCTAATGGCGGATGGCTGCTTCTCACTCAGGGCTGTCTTTGCTAATAAGGCAGAGATAGTCACTAATGAGCAGGGCTTTCCCCCACACAACTGTGTTTAAACCCCTTATAAAAGTGATTTTTGCATTATAGGTCTATTTTAATGCCTCTCTCATTCCCCTTAATCCAAACGTGTTACGTTTGTACATGATTTGCTTGCCTGATATTCATTTTCAGTAAATTAAAATTTACAGAAGACAAAAAAGCATGACTTGTATTCTGGAAATATGGTATGAAATATGAGCTAATAATGGCCGTGCGCACCATTATCATGTGTTTCTAAAGCTTTGTCAGGGTATTTTTTTCATGTAATTATTGAACGTTTTATATTTTTATTGGATCACCTCAAACTACTGCAAATATTTTGGCTTCAGAAGCCACAAGATGTCAAAATTAATTCTGAGGATTCTGTATGCACTCAGATACAGTGAGAGAAGGGAGTATACAGTGTTTCTAGAAAAATACATAAATTTTGATTGAATCTCTCATGTTATTTTGGAAATGTAATGTAATCAAATCTTGAGACATAATTTAATCATGCCTGAGATATATGTTTTGAATACCTTTGCCAAATGTGTAATGAAAACAGAAATTAATCTTTTAGGAAATAAGGGAACTGGATATGCCCTAAAAATGCAAAAGTGTGGCGTAATACATTTCTGAATTATGCTTAAATCACATTTGAACTGCTGGTTTATTTATCAAAACCTATCAAACCTGCACAGCCACAAAAAGAAACCGTATTTTTACATTTTCTGAAGAAAATGTTTATAGCTCACTGAACTGATAACAATATGCTTAAGCAGCCCTTTCATTAAATTTTATAATGTACACAAATAAAGAGAGATATTGAAAAAGGAAGAGACCAAACAGAACAAACTATTTTCTTTTCGAAAACAATAAAAGCAATAAAAAGTAAAGAAAAAGCTTTAAAAATGTCAAACAGCAAAATTAATCCTTTAATAATGGTATTATTAGGCATCAATACAGCTATAATCTAGCACCTTTTGTGCCTCAGACAAGAAAGCTAATTCAAATAATGTGGTTTGTTGAGGGGAGGTTATCTATAACCTTTCTGAAATGTACAGAAGTAAAGTTTAAAACAATTTAAAGTAAAAAAAAATTAAAAAAAAAAAATAAATAAATGCAAACAAATAGCAACAAACTATTGATTCTTCTATTAGACAACCTGACTGATTTCTGACGTCAGACGCAATTCTGATGTCCCTCCTTTTCGACATCTTGTCTTCCTTCTAGTTTCAAACTCCTCTAAAGTGTGTCATATCATGTGTAATGTCATGTCATGTCGAAAGCACCAATCACAACCATGATCACATCTGAAATGGGTCAATCAGAGAAGATAATCCATAATTTATTTGCTGATCATTTAATTTTTTATCGGGCCGCATTTAATGACAGCATTAATACAGCTTTGCAGATACTGACAAGGCCACTGATATATTGTGCATCAGTACAAACAATAAAATAAATACTAGTATATATGGTAGTATATATATTAATATACATATAATATGGTAGTGCCAACCTAGAAAACACTGAAAGGTAAAATTGTGGCAGGATGGGGATGATATGATGGATAAAGGCCTATGAAAGGGTTACACCCCTACTCTTTACGAGAAGTGCCATGGGATTTTTTTAACGACCACAGAGAGTCAGGACCTCGGTTTAACGTCTCACCCGAAAGACGGCGCTCACTGACAGTATAGAGTCCCCTTCACTTTTACTGGGGCATTAGGACTCACACAGACCGCAGGTTGAGTACCCCCTGCTGGCCTCACTAACACCACTTCCAACAGCAACCTAGTTTTCCCAAGTGTCTCCCATACAGGTACTGACCAGGCTCAGCCCTGCTTAGCTTCAGTGAGTAGCCGGTCTTGGGCTGCAGGGTGATATGGCTGTGGCACATGTGTATGTGTTTTGAGAGAGTGACAGTGACTAAATGAAGAAGAAAGAAAGCTAATGGGAATAAGAACAGGAAATAAAGCCCCTTTGTATCAAGTATGTCCTGCAGTCTATCAGAGGAGGAAATGGAAAAGCTTCCTGAGATGAGGCTGGGGTCGGTGGAACTGAACTTTTATCACTCTAAAATGCAATTAGCTTTTAAAGAATGAAGTGGGTGGGAGATGCAGTGCTGCATGTCTCTCCTTACCCCCTTTCTGCAAACTAAGACAAGCTGGTAGCTGCTATATATTTGATGCTACACAGCCATCTTACAACCCCCCAAAGGTCTCAAGGGGGCAAACCCCACCCGTTCCCATAAGAAATCCCTTATACCAGATGTGTCCTGTTACAAGCATTCCCGAGGTGGCCACAATGCATCAACCCGTCAGCTCTTTCCCAATACCATGGATAATGCTTGTCAGTATTTGACATTTTTAATGTCACTAAGAAAGTCTTTCTTAAACTACTGCACACATTTTGGCTTCAGAAGCAAGCTGATTTTGCACACACTCAAACAATAAATTTAGGTGGTGTATACTACAGGAAAAATAGCCTACATAAATTCTGTTTTGGAGATCTCGTGAAATAAAAAACTTTGGAAATAATTTGATATAGTCTGATATATGTGCTCTGAACACCTTTGGAAAATGTGGAATGAAAAGTATAGCCTGTGATTAATCAGTCAAGAGTTACGGGAACTGGATATGCCATAAAAGATGCAAAAACTACATGTCCAACATATTTATGGACTGTGCTCAGGACATATTTTCACAGCTAGTTAAGTTATCAAAGTCGAAACCTGTGCAAAAAGAGAAAAAAAAAGTCCGCTTATTTTATTTCATTTGTATTTCCTAAAAAATAAAATGCTTGTAGCTCAAAAGGCATTTGCCACAATGTTAGTGGGTCTGTGGGTTTGCTGGTATGTTGCTCTGTGGTCACTAATGTGTTGAATTCTTTTATATGTGGTACTATGTGGTTGCAACACGTCTATTCGCATTAAGAACTTAAAAATAGTAACCTGACAATTAGCTTAAGTTACCTTTTAGTTATTTGATATGGCAAATTTTTCATTCATAAACAGAAATTCGCAAATAGTTACCCATCCTTTTCTCATTTTACAATAGAATTTAACTCACTCCTAAAATCACTTCATCTTATTAAGAATAAAAAAGATTCCTGAAATATTATACAGATGTATTTAAAGAAGATCCTCGATTTTAGTTGCCTTCCCTATATGGTTATTTGTTTAAGTGTCATTGTAATTTCAGTCATTTGTTTAATTTTGTTGGTTTAATTTAGTAATTTTATTATTATTAATACTATTTTTATTTTATTTTTTTTCTTTCTGTATAATGATATGTTATTTGTATGCATACGTGATTATAGATTTCTTATGGCTGTGTATATTATTGACCTTTTTAAGATCTGTCTGGCATCCCTTGGATTTTGTTCTGATGTTCTTGTATTGTCAGTTTCAAGCAAAATACTCAATGGTCATGGTCAAATACTCAACAATACTTCAAAATTGCTCAAGTTTATACATTACTCACCAGGACAAATGCATTTTAGTCTAATGGGCAGAAACTCTTGATCTCTGTAATCAACGTCACAAAAAAGATTGTTGGAAACCCTGTATGAAAAGTGTTAAATCTGAAACACATTTTTCAACATTTTTAGCTTGGACTACTGACACCATGTGGTTATAATAGGACTTACAATTATAGAACTGACAACAAAACGCAAAATTATTTGGAATAAATGACTTGCCCTTTAATTTTCTTTAATGTCATTGCTTAACATAAAAACCCAACAATGCTACACTTGTATTAAAATATAACTACAGCTCAATATATTAAATCATATAATATTAGATCTGCTTTAAAAAGTGCAAACTATCAGTCTTTAAAGTAACAAACAGTGAGGAATGGAAAATTAGATGCATTGCACCCATCTAAATCTAAATAATTGTGTCTAAATGTAAAATATCATGTCTAAATAATTCACTGGATTTCTTGAGGTCTGGAAGTATGTGGAATAAACTTCTCTGTGCTATTTATAGTTAATCATGAATAATTGATCCAACGTGACGTGCTCTATAAAGGTTACAAATATTACCATGAGCTTTATGGAGCGCAATGTAAGAGATTTCGACAGTAAATTAAAATAAAACCACACAAACTTCTTCAGCAGAAATATCATAGTTTAGACAGACAGCAGGCTGTCACATTGCAATAAGTCTGTTGGGTACATTTTTAATTAAAGACATACATGTGCAGTGCATTCCTCTGGAGATCTATATACCGGTGGTTTCTGTGAGGAGCAACTGATAATCAGTTTGTGCTGTGCAGAGATGACACCAAGAAAAAACTGGATGTAGTTACATATCGACTTCAATATTTCATAAGCATTATTTAACCGTGTTTTGTACAAATTGTAATACTTTTAATAATTCTAAAAAATCTATAATATAATATAATATAATATAATATAATATAATATAATATAATATAATATAATATAATATAATATAATATAATATAATATAA
>CAIGQV010018201.1:10071912-10112258 GCA_903798115.1 Danio jaintianensis | reverse complement strand
ATACTTGGCCACACTACACTTCACTTCACTTCACTTCACTTCACTCTCAAAAAAATAAATATATATATATATATATACTTGGTTATGTGTGGTTATGTGTGGGTTACACTTGTTGATCAGGGAAAACTTGAAAACCCCCAACCATAAAGACAACATAGGTTAAAGATACAACAAAGGTAAACGAAAAAGAACAGATCTACAGAAAAACAGTTAATTAAAAGCTATCCTGAACAAAAAAGAGAGGGAGAAAATCCTGTCGAATGATGGCAGTGATGAGTTTTGGGAACTGAAAGAGTGAGACACAGTTTCTACTCAACCAATAGCAGGAGTTTGGGGTGTGGCCACTTTAGCAGGCAGGCTGAGCCAGAGGGTGTTTAATTTGTGTGGATCCATCACATTCAAATTCGCTTACAGAAGTGTACGTTTAAGTTGAATTATGCCATTTATGGAGTATAAATTTAAAATGTGAGATTAATTGAATGTAAGAATACATTACATTAATATATGCACATATAATATGCCGACATAATGCAGGTTGATACAGTATGTTTACAAATCTGTGTAACCTAAGAAGCAAAAATGTATAGCTGTGATGATATGTTAACGCTTGAACCCTGACTAACCACCTACAGCATTTGGCGCCACAAACCAAGCTCATGCAGCACTAAATAGAAAACATGCAATTTGTTTAACCATGTAATTGAAAACGTAACATTCTGTAGTGCATTAAGTTATCGTTTAAGGCCATTTCACAATTTCAGTCATCAAATAGTAGGCTTACTGTATCTTCTCATCAGTGACATGCTAAATTATCTTTCAAATTGTCGTTCTGTGTAACAATTTAGAAAATTGTTGGACACTTTTAATGTTTCCATACTGTACATGTTTTCTGCATTTATAAAGTGTCCGTGTCTTAAGGTTGGTTTGATTGCGATTTGATTGGACAGGAATCAGGAGATTATTCTACTTAGCCATTCACCATAAACAAGAATAAATTAACATATAAAATAGTGACTGCATGTGGATGAAGAACAATAGCACCGTAAAAATACAGAGAGATACCAATAGTAACTAAAAATGTATTCAAGTTAAAATAAAAGTTCACATTTTTAAACTACTTAATAAAGTACAATTTCCTAAGAAAAACTCATTTCTTCTGTACGATGAAAGGACGACTGGCAGAATTAACAGTATGGCTGAACAATATTGAAAATATCATTGTGACATTGTGATATTTTGTTTTTCTGTGATATAAATCCAAATTCACCCAATGATTTGAAAGAAAAGAAAGAATTCCTTTATTTGGATTGGAATGATTTTAGGGGGAAGAGAACCATGCGTAAAATATAATAAACAAATGACAAGCATAGATAAATACAGTAGAGCAAAGATACAAATGAAGTAAAAAGGGCTCAATGGTTTTTCTGGGGAGTTACACAGCATTCAGGTGCAGAAGTTGAATTAGAAATTGAAAGCAACGTAAAACAACACTGCACATAAATTATTATATACGATTAATCTTGTGCCTGAATGCTCAGACAAACACAAGCCTAAAGAGCCACATGAAAATGAAAAACATCTTCCTCTTTTTATGGTTAAATTCTGCAGTGACTCCACAAATCTCATGCGTTCTGAACTGTAGTGGTGCTGATCAACTATAATCCCAACTCAACACTGCACATCCTACATTGCAACAATTATGGATGCACGCACTGAAATGATATATATGGTGCAGCCCTAATTAACAATAACAGAAAATGTTGTTGAGAGTACAAATAAGCCTGAAATATTTAGCTGATCTCACCTGCCCAGCAGATGGTGAAGTCACAGTTCCAGGAGCGATGGTGACTTTCAAGTTCTTTTTGTTTCTCTTCCTCACTGTAATGGTCTTCTCTTCTTTCCCTTCCTCCTTATTCTCATCCTTTCCTTCCTTCTTTTCGTCCTCTCCCTCAGTCTTCTTCCCTGGTTTTTCCTTCTTCTTCTGTTTCTCTTGAGACAGCGGGGTTGCCAGTTTGATCACCCCGGCGATCCCCTCGTTCAGCAGTGCCGCAGAGACGCTCTTGTCCTTCGGCTTCTTCTTCCGCTGAAAAAGCAGTGAAATCAGAGTATTCATTTGAAACGCTGTAATAAAACCTGCAACAAGTAAATTTATGCAGGTTTAAGTGACTTTAGATGAATATAAGATGTCATATAAGGCCACAAAATTCTTGTCGGTGAGTTTGGAGTGTGTTCAGCTTGTTTCTGACATCCACCAGCTCGATCGCACAAAGAAGCCTTTATTCAACTGTCTGTGAGTGTGATTGAATCTGTCAGGTGCACAATTAAGAGGACATTTCTATCAAATGGGATTTCGCACAGAAAGCAGGTAGAACATACAGCAGGGAAAATAAGTACGGAACACGTCATGTTTTTTTCCTGGGAATAATATTTCTAAAGGAGAATTAAATGGAATTAAACCAGATTTTAGTAAACTTAGAGATAAAACAAAACAAATAATCTGAAACATTAGTTATATAGTAACAATAACAATGGAATGACACAAGGAGAAAGTACTGAAATGTATCTAATACTTTATATAAAAGGCTTTTTTTAATGATGGCAGCTTTAAAGACGCCTCTCATATGGAGAATGAAGTCACATGCATTGCTCAGGTATGATTTTCACAGTGTGTAAAAAATCTTGCTGGTTCTGTGGGTCTCGTCTATCAAATCTGATCTTTATTTTGTATTTTCTACTGGATTCAAGTCAGGTGATTGGCTGGGCCATTCTACAGCTTAATTTTCTTTCTCTGAAACCATTCGAGAGTTTCCTTGGCTGTGTTTTGGATCATTGTCTTGCTGAAATGTATACCCTGGTTTCATCTTCATCATCATCATCCTGGTAATGTAGATGTTGGACTGAAGCAGCTAATATTCATTTACAATGAGGAAGGGCAGAGGGTTGCTGAATAATTACTGGGAGAAATCAGCTGCTGTCTGGGCTTTCACTGCCTTTCTACACCTCACTTTCTTCATGTGTTCAATACTTTTTTTTTTCATTTTATTACACATAACTTCATTTGTAAACTAATTAGATTTGTTTTCTTTGCATATATGGATTTCTTTTGGTTACTATCAACATCTGGTGAAAATTTCAAGTCAACAGCACCTTTAGAAATACCTGAGAAAAATGGTGATGTGTTCAATACTTAATTTCCCCATTGTAATTTATGCTGGGTTTTAATTCAAGTCCTCAGTTTTTAAGTACCCTATTAACAAATGAGACTTTAGTGTTCGTACATAGTGCTTTAACCTAGCAATGATTTAGCATCCACCCGTAAATTAGCTAGAAAAAAATAAAAAATCTAAAGCAAACACTAACCATTTTTTAAAAGAGGGGGATTGTTTTATTTTCTCTCTCTCTCTAGCACACATGATATTGCCTCAGAAAGTTAACATTTTATTTCAGCTTAAAGCTAATAAATCTATATAAAGTCGATGTAATAAAATGACTGAAAAGAAGCAAGTAAATTATTTGGATTAGCAATATAAAAGTATCCAAGTATCAATTAATAATGTATGAACATGTTTGTTTTAGAAATAATAGATAAAAGCAAGTAATATCGGCAAACAAATCTTTCTTTGGCATTGTTGCCATAGGACTGAAAACATACATTTACACTAAACATTTCAACACTAGAGTTATTTTTGTGTTAAGTAACGATTGTAGTTGTTTTTATTAGTTTACTTAGGTTTTTATTTTTTTAGATTTTCCAATTCTTCCATTCCAAGTCATTTGTTTGTGTGTTTTTGGTCTCCTACTTTATATAGCTTTATTAGATTTAAGCCAAATTTTTTCAAATAACAATTATTTCAGTTTTAGCTAACTAAAAAAATCTTGTTCAAAATATTTGTGACTGAGAAACTGATAGTAAATTTCACACAATTACAAAGATTTCTTGAAAAATGACAACTATATTTTTTTTAAGTTATTCCAATAGCTTTTAAAAAATAAAGTAGCAAAACAAAAACACTTTAGTGGATGTACATTTATATACATTATATAATACATATATTTTTTAGTGGATGTACAATTTACATCATTTTTTAAAATCAATTTTAAATGTTCAAATACTTTTTGGCAGCACTCTATCTCCAATGTTTTGGATTTCAAAATAATCAAACAAAATTATATACAACAAGGCGGCAACACCAAAGCTCCAAAAATACCAATGCATTAAATTAAAAAGTGTAATGTTTCAACATTACAAAAGTGTCTGATGAAGACCCGGTGTGCTTGAAACATTACACACTTTGTGTTAGCCTTTTTAATTTAATAAATTGGTATTTTTGGAGCTTTGGTGTTGCCACCTTGTTATATATAATTTTGTTTGATTATTTTGAAATTCAGTATATTATTGTATATATTATTTTACAGTATATATTTTTGCACTTTTTGCTGTTTGGCTGAGCACCCATTTAGAGTGATGTGCGTGCTTTTGTGCTTTTTGTTTTTCAAATAATAATAATAATTAAAAAAATCTTGAATAATAATTTTGACCTTTTAAATATTTTACTTTTTAATCAAATTCTATATAATTTCCCAAACATTAATTCACATTATTGCATGACGCAGAATGTCATCATTTTGTTCATCAGCTCTGTAAATTGCATTAACAAATCTAATTCATACATTTGATCCGCCTTTTCTCTCCGGCTGTGAGATAATGTGATTTGGATCTGCTTTTCTCGCTGTCCACTTGGAGAAGAGGGGCGGAAGCAGCCTTTTGTTTCCCTTTAACAGTGTGCAGAGACTAAATGTCTCCATTCATGCAGACAGTCATCACAGGCCATCACTGTCCGGCCGGCAGTCTATCAAACCAGCTTCAACACAACAACAACTGACCAATAAGACATGCCTTATAGACCATTTCAATGTGGCGATGTCATTGGCCCATGAAAATTTACTGCTTGTTGTCAAACTATTTCATAACAAGAGGCAATTCAATCTTGTTCAATCTATCTTAAAGTTAAAACAGCCATCATTACTTTATTTATCAATACATGGAACCTTTTGTATTCTCGGAAGCTATGGAAAATAAAAATGTAAAACAGAAAACACATTAGGACCATTGATATTGTTTACATTCCTTAAAATGGTCTATAGACAATGGTCCTAATGTATTTCCTGTTTTATTCATTCATTCATTTTCTTTTCGGCTTAGTCCCTTTATTAATCTGGGGTCGCCACAGTGGAATGAACCACCAACTTATCCAGCATATGTTTTACACAGCGGATGCCCTTCCAGCTGCAACCCATCACTGGGAAACACTGTGGACAGTTTTAGCTTACACAATTCACCTATAGCGCATGTCTTTGAACTTGTGGGGGAAACCCGAGCACCCGGAGGAAACCCACGCGAACACGGGGAGAACATGCAAACTCCACACAGAAATGCCAACTGACCCAGCTGAGGCTCGAACCAGCGACCTTCTTGCTGTGAGGCGACCGTGCTACCCTCTGCGCCACTGTGACGCCCTATTTCCTGTTTTAGATTTTTCATTTCCATAACTTCTAAAAATCCAAAAAGTTTACATATTGCTTTTTTTTTTTATTACAGCTGTGTTACCATTAGTTATGACTGAATCGTGTCTTGTTACAGCTTTGAAATAGTTTGACGACAAGCAGGAACTGTTCATGGACCAATCATATCGCCATATTGAAATGGTCTATAGAGCAATAATCATGTACATTTGTAAAGCATAATGAATAATACAAAAACACTCTTAAATTAGAAGTTGCTACAACTTAAATATGGGTATAATATGAAATATTGCATAATGTAAAATATTTGTTGGGTTAAATTTTTAACCAAGTAGGTGGGTATGTTCATGTTTTATCCAAAGTCAGACTGAAGCAACCCAGCATTTACTTAACTTACCTACTACCTAACTTACCTACTACAGTCGTGGCCAAAAGTTTTGAGAATGACACAAATATTAGTTTTCACAAAGTTTGCTGCTAAACTGCTTTTAGATCTTTGTTTTAGTTGTTTCTGTGATGTACTGAAATATAATTACAAGCACTTCATACGTTTCAAAGGCTTTTATCCACAATTACATGACATTTATGCAAAGAGTCAGTATTTGCAGTGTTGGCCCTTCTTTTTCAGGACCTCTGCAATTCGACTGGGCATGCTCTCAATCAACTTCTGGGCCAAATCCTGACTGATAGCAACCCATTCTTTCATAATCACTTCTTGGAGTTTGTCAGAATTAGTGGGTTTTTGTTTGTCCACCCGCCTCTTGAGCATTGACCACAAGTTCTCAATGGGATTAAGATCTGGGGAGTTTCCAGGCCATGGACCCAAAATTTCAACGTTTTGGTCCCCGAGCCACTTAGATGTCACTTTTGCCTTATGGCACAGTGCTCCATCGTGCTGGAAAATACATTGTTCTTCACCAAACTGTTGTTGGATTGTTGGAAGAAGTTGCTGTTGGAGGGTGTTTTGGTACCATTCTTTATTCATGGCTGTGTTTTTGGGCAAAATTGTGAGTGAGCCCACTCCCTTGGATGAGAAGCAACCCCACACATGAATGGTCTCAGGATGCTTTACTGTTGGCATGACACAGGACTGATGGTAGCGCTCACCTTTTCTTCTCCGGACAAGCCTTTTTCCAGATGCCCCAAACAATCGGAAAGGGGCTTCATCGGAGAATATGACTTTGCCCCAGTCCTCAGCAGTCCATTCGCCATACTTTTTGCAGACGATCAATCTGTCCCTGATGTTTTTTCTTGAGAGAAGTGGCTTCTTTGCTGCCCTTCTTGACTCCAGGCCATCTTCCAAAAGTCTTCGCCTCACTATGCGTGCAGATGCGCTCACACCTGCCTGCTGCCATTCCTGAGCAAGCTCAGCACTAGTGGCGCTCCGATCCCGCAGCTGAATCCTCTTTAGGAGACGATCATGGCGCTTGCTGGACTTTCTTGGACGCCCTGAAGCCTTCTTAACAAGAATTGAACCTCTTTCCTTGAAGTTCTTGATAATCCTGTAAATTGTTGATTTAGGTGCAATCTTAGTAGCCACAATATCCTTGCCTGTGAAGCCATTTTTATGCAATGCAATGATGGCTGCACGTGTTTCTTTGCAGGTCACCATAGTTAACAATGGAAGAACAATGATTTCAAGCATCACCCTCCTTTTATTTAACATGTCAAGTCTGCCATTCTAACCCAATCAGCCTGACATAATGATCTGCAGCCTTGTGCTCGTCAACATTCTCACCTGAGTTAACAAGACAATTACTGAAATGATCTCAGCAGGTCCTTTAATGACAGCAATGAAATGCAGTGTTTTTTTTTCAGGATTAAGTAAATTTTCATGGCAAAGAAGGACTATGCAATTCATCTGATCACTCTTCATAACATTCTGGAGTATATGCAAATTGCTATTATAAAAACAAAAGCAGCAACTTTTCCAATTTCCAATATTTATGTAATTCTCAAAACTTTTGGCCACGACTGTACATTAGAGTATGCACAACTGTGTTTTACTGTATGCATTCAAGTATTGAGCAATGTTTTTTTTTTTTTTTTTTAAATCATGCTCAGATCATCTCAAATCTGGCAAAGAAAAACAAAAAGTTTCTAATTTACTGAAAGGTGGCCTAAAAAGACCTGTAAAATGATATCAAATGGCTTATTTTACAATACTGGCCTCTAGAGGCTGCTGGGAAATCGATCAATCAATGGATTCAGAATACAATACTAGCATGCTAATATTACAATTTTGTAGCATGTACATTTCTGTTTGGGGTTGGAAGAATAAAAAATATATATATATTTTGACAGATTTTTTTTTCAATAATAAATAAAAATATAAATTGAAAAAAAAAAAAGCATTATTGTGTAATATTATTGCAGTTTAATTTCCTTTTATATGTAAATGTTTATTCCTGAACTTTCAGTTGCCATTTCTTCTTCAGAAATCATTGTTACATTCTGATTTGGTGATAATGAAACAGTTATTCTAATTAAATCAAAGATAAACTAGTCCTTACTTAATATTTTTGGTTGAAGCACTAACGTTATAATTACTTTTCTGGACCGTTTAATGAAAAGAAAGTTCAAAAGAACAGAACAACATTATAAAATGACTTTATGGTAAATTTGATAAACTTTTTCTAGTATATATAAATACAATAGTGTACACTGTATACCCAAATATCCAGCATGACAATAATGACCAATTATCACAAATGTAAATCTTTAAGACATCCTTCTTAAATGAACATTTGTGTAATAATCCCATGTGACAACGCTACATTCTGAAAGATTTACCAATACTGATTTAGATAAGGTTTTACACTTAGGTTTTAAAACTGAAGCATAACATGTAATTAGTATGTTAGTATTTCATTCTGAAGAAAATGGACTGTATATAATGTCTGTATATAACAAATATCCAATTTCTTCACGGAAATGGATAAAACGGAGTATGTTGCAAGTGTAATAATTGTAATAAAATATAAAATATTTTAAAGCATCTTAAAACTATTCACATCAGCATCATTATGATGATAAAGTGATGACTTACTTGGCTCTGGTGTTTAGTCTTTGACTGTTTCTCCATGGCTAAAACAGAAACACAGAATTAGATGATGTAAAGGAAGTCTGTATTGAGGATATTAAACTCTAAATTCTGCCCAGCTGATAAACTGAATACAAATAACAACAGCTGCTCAACTACATGATATTGATTGAGACATTTCAATTTATACATGTGAGTTGGAGTGTGTATGCAGTTCAGCTGTCAAAAAAACCTAGCTGTCATATTATTCATCCAAAAGGCAAGTTAGAGCCTGCTTTGAACTTTGACCTCAAACTTCAGAAAGAACTAGTCAAATAAAGTGACTTCTCACTCCTTTCAGCTTAAATACACATCAGACCCTCACTGTTTCTTTTAAACACGTGGCTGATACAGTTGTGGAAATCTACAGGAATTTTATATATATATATATATATATATATATATATATATATATATATATATATATATATATATATATGGCTGACAGATTGCAAGAAAGCCTATTTAATACACGGTTTGAATTATTTGCTTGTAATCAAGATCCTTTGCAATTATTTGTGAAATCCTAAAATTATCTGTACAAATATTTTTGTGTACTGTTCATTTGAACATGTATAAATTTTTGCAACAAAAAAAGCAAAAAACAATGTCTTATTTTAAAAAATGGCTGCATATTTCCTTTGAGAAGCTACTCATTTTGACTACTAAATTATCTAAACTACTAAAAGGTTGTTTTATATAGTATTAAAGTGCATGGTATGAACGCAATTTCACCATGTTGTCATCCTAGTACTGTTTGCCTATTTAAATTGTACACATACTGTTTTTGTCATTTACTGTTTTTCACATACTAAATATGGAATGTATGCATTTTTCTAGGTTTTAAAACGTACCATGATTTACATTAATTCTAGTGACATCTTCAATCTTTTTTCCATCATTTTGCACCTGTGCTATACTAAAGTATGAAAATCTGTTATTCATTTCTGTTGTTCAGTTTTGGGTTGCACTTTATTTTAAGGTGTCCTTGATAAAGTGCCATTATTAATTTAGGCAGTGAGTAAAATATGAATTACTTACTATATGTTTAGAGTTAGAATGCAGGTTAGGTTTAGTTGCATGTAATTATGCAGCATTAAACTGTAATTACTAAAGTAAGCACATAGGACATGTAACAAGGAACCCAGTTTTGTCTAAAACCTGCTCAGATGACATTTCAACGAAGCCCTATAGAAATAACCAAACTGTCAACAGAAAGGGCTTTTGCACCATGTAGTTACAGAAAAGAAACTAGGTGAGACTAAGCCCGTTTCCCTGACAAATAATCTTTCAAAAAACAGCTGGAAATGATGGATGCCTTGATTGAAATGTTTCGCCACAATGAAGATGGAACATAAAGATATAATTTATGCAACTGAAACAGCAAAAAGGAGGCATAAATTACCCATGACAGCTTGTTGAGTTACATATCATCAAGGCTGATAAAAGAACACAACGCCACAGACAAAAGTAACTAAATGGCACTAACATTAGCTTTCTGTAAGTTTGTCTTATAAGTCTTTTTTTATATTATGTATTATTGTTTTATTGCATGAATTCACTCAGTCACTAGTTCCTATTTTATATCCTATAGATCTGAAGTAGGAGCTTATTTAGTTACCCAAATGGCATTATTAAAACTTAAATCGTTCACAGAATACACCAAAAACTGGATACATATGGCAATAGTTCCAGGACCTGTGAAATAGCTTGTCCGATGCAAACCAATCTAAAGTCACTTTGTTAAATAGTAGAGTTAAACGTTAAACATTCAACAACAAAAGTTGTCAGCGAATGTAATTTGAGTAACTTTTAATTAACAAATATTGTTTACACTGTGTAGATACCAAATTAAACATTAACAAATTAAACTGGGTGCTCCGGTTTCCCCACAGTCCAAAGACATGCGCTATATGTGAATTGGATATACTAAATTGGCCTTAGTGTATGAGTGTGTGTGTGGATGTGAGAGTGTGGTGTTTTCCCAGTACGGGGTTGCGGCTGGAAAGGCATCCGCTGTGTAAAACATATGCTGGAATAGCTGGTGGTTCATTTCGCTGTGGCAACCCCTGATAAATAACGGACTAAGCCAAAGGAAAATGAATGATGAATGAATAAAGTGATACCAACAACTGCGGTGGGTGTGATTTTGCCAAGATGTGCTCCTAGATTAGCATCTATGTTGGGCCAGGAACATTTCCTGTTCAAAAACGTAATCCATACCTAATCCCGACCCCTAAACCTAACTGTAAATTATTTCCAAAATCAGAGCGGATTAAAAGTTATATAACAGTAATATAAGCACATAACTCTAAATGTAAGCCTAAACTTATAATAAACTGTAAACCTATGCCTTAAATCTGATAGGCTGACTGGAATTTTGTTCCAGGATCAATATAGATTTTGATCCAGGAACATGTGCCACAATTGCACATCCCAACAGGTCGCAGGTTAAAATAATGCATGGAGTGGAGTTTTTACTACAAAAATTCCATGACTTTCAAGTACATTTTCATAACTTAATGTTTCAAGTAATAACATGAATTTTATTAACATGGATAATAATAAGAAAAGCAATCCACGTTCAAATTTATTACAGCATATAATAAAACAAGCAACAATCTATTTAGTTTAAATTGATTTTTATATCTATGTAAAATGTATTTAAAAAATGCTTACACAGCACTAATAATGTGAGAGCATGTGTTTGGCCAAGGACAGAAAAGAAGTAAAGACAACTAACCCACATTCAAGTATACAGATATTTGTTAAACTAATTTCCATGACTTTTCCAAAGTTTTGTGGGCTTTTCTGCTTTGCCAAAACTTTTCCATGCCTAAAAAATGCTATGTCAAAATTCCATGACTTTTCTAAGTTTTCCATGACCGTATGAACCCTGGAGACATTAAAATGGAACATCCTGTGGAATGTCTCTTCCACAGTACAGAGATATTTCAACATTTTTGCAACTAAATGCTTTTTTTGTTTGGTCTTCAAACAACTTTTCAAGTCTTTTTTTTTTTTTTTAACCAAACCAGAGCTTGGATATCCGGAATCTTCAAAGCTGCCATTGCGTAACATCCCAGGGAACATTTAATTTCAGTTTACTGCTTGAGACGAAACACTAAACTGCGATTGGAGGATTCAGGACGCCCCTTCAAATGACGTCAAAGACCACTTTTCCATCCTGTGCCCACTAAAAGCAGCCAGTCATGGAAAACCAGCATATCTTCTCCTCTCCCTTTCTTTTTTTCCCCTTCACAGCCAAAGAACAGAAGCAAGAACTGATCCCAGGCCAGTTGAGTTGAACAAAAAGCAGCTGTATTACCTGACAGATATTTCTCCAGAGGAGAGGTGGAGCTTCGGTTTCCCCAGCAGCAGAAGAACAAGCTCCAGACCAGGACGGTGGCCAGTACCAGCACCATCACCCAGAGCAGCCGGGCCAGAGCCGGGTACGCCAGAGCCCAGTCCTGCAGCGTGTCCATTACTTTTCACTTATGTTTCCTCTTTTCTCTGGTCTCACTCCTGCGGCTGCTTTCTCGGTGGCAGATGGGCAGCAGCTGTGCAAGGCCACGGCACACGTCAGCTCAGGAGGAGTGTGTTCTCTTCACTGCAGCCCTGCCTGGAATATCCAGCAGCCACTCCCAGGGCAAAACATCGCGCTCTCTCACACACCCTCATTTCACTCGGCCTCCGAGACCTGTTGTTTAATGGCAGGTATAGAAGCGGAGAAATGTGCCCGAGGCAGTTTAAAGCAACAGCATATTTCACTTAACTAAGCGTATACGTGTTCTAACTCTGAGATTATCAAGGTTACTAATGTAAACAGTGGCTTTTGAAATGCATTTGGATACTTGAGTCACACTTATAAAATTATCTTGACAGGAACTGATTACACACATCTGCCAAGAATAGAAATTGAGATTAGTCACTGAAAAATATCTGAAAAAAGTGAAGTGTTTTTCTTTTTTGGAATCATTTGCATATCTCTAGGTGTGATCAAATACTTTTTGACTGCAGTAGTGGCCACAAGCGAACAACATGTTTGCTTTTAATGACACTACAACTCTAATGAACCCTTGTGTACTGTTCAAATTGTCTACCCTTTCGTTATGTTGGTGGCTGTTTTTGCCCCATTTACTTCCATTATAACCACATTTTTTTGATTACAAAGCCATGACACCGAATAATCGTGTATTCTTGATTGTTGGTGGTTTTCCCTGTTGGGAAGAGGTAAAATGTGTCATTTTTATTGTTGGTCATCTGTTGGCAGCTTTAACCCTTTAGATAGGTCTGTGCATGTTTCTGGCTTTTATAAGTTCAGCAATAGTGTGCTTGCATAAATAAACTTAATATGTGTACTATGTTCTGAGCTGCTTATTTTTTATTTTATCACATCAAGGTAAGTGCAAAGGTCTCTCTTACACACACACCATATAAAAGCCAGAAACTATGCTTTTTGTGCACTAACTGATGATCAACAGTATAAAAAGATTAAAAAAAATAATAATTGTACCTTTTCCCAACAGGGATAAACACCAACAATCAAGAATGCATGATTATATGGTGTCATGGCTTTGCATTCAAAAGAGTCATTATAAATGGAAGTCAATGGGTCAAAAACAGACACAAACATAACAAAGAGGTAGTAAATTTGCCCACAGTGTATTGTTGAATTTTTAAAAAATTCCAAAGCATTTTCCCAAATTATGTGTCAAAATAAAATTTGTCACCAAAATTCATTCCATTTGCTGAAACCTATGGCTGAAACCCAAAGAAAGTTGTGGCCAAATTAAGCATATAAAATCACCCCAGAGTGGATGAAAACATCCCCAACAGCACACAAGGATTAAACCATTCAAAATATGAATAACATGTGTAATGAAAAGAGAGAAACTACATCAATGAAAAAAAAGATGCTGTTTCATTGTAATTATTAGGTATGGGCTTGAGTAAAATGTGATATCTCTCTCTCTCTCTCTATACACGCACACACACACACACACACACACACACACACACACACACGCACACACACACACATTAAAAAAAATTTCCCCTAGAAAACTACAACTGGTCAGAATAACAAATGTCAAAAATCACTGTTATTCCAACAAATATTGATTGCTTAACTGATCAGAAGTTAAGACGTCTAAAAATGAATGGAAACATGTCTGATAACATGACATTTTTTTGATATTTTATGCAAATAGAAATGCTCTAATGGCAATTCACAGAATAAAACAAACAAAAAATAATGTGTTTTGCTCAAACACATTAATATAAACAATAAACACAGAAAAGTGTTTTCTTAATGTATTTTTTTGCATACCTATAGGTTAAGGTATTTAAATAAATAAATTATTAAATAATTATGGGTTAAACTATTTACCATGCAAAGTAAATAAAATGCAAAACAATTATGATCAAACCCAAAAGTGTTCTTGCATTATCACAAATGTTAGCAATTTAAAAGCAGAGCATATACGAAATTTGCATATATACTCAGAAAACCTACACGCTTGAATCTATATTATCCTACATCAGACATGACTTTTGCACACTACTGTACTATATTATAAAGCAGCTTATGATAAAACATAGTTTTTTAATTTTTTTATTACTTTTTTATCATTTTAAATTTTATTTTACTGTGAGCTCTGTATTTTGATGAATATGCCAAACAGATCAGCTTCCAGGAAACCAGCATTTTGTCTAGACTTTGGATGAAATACAAAAATAACTAAAGGAAAATCTGCTATTCAGAGGGAGCTGGTCGTTTATGAGTCACAACAGGATCTTTCCATGTTGGTTTGCTTCTTCGACAACACACACCCTGTGTTTTCAACCTCTGGCCCAAAATTACCTGTTCCCCCTCCTCCAAAATCAAACACAGATGCCCAACATTCCTAGGCCTCTATTTGTAAACAGACCGCAAAATCAAGAAAGCTTTAAAGAGATGATGAGCAGTCAGACCACTGGTAATGACTAGTTTGTGGCTGTCTATTGGTGACTAGCCAGACAAAAACTGAAAAGTTAGTCACTGCTGCCACCTAGTGGATAAAACAGGCTGATTGACATTACTAAAATATATCAACTCAAACCTATAAGTGAAAGAGTTACTGCATTTCATGAACAATGAATTGGAATTTTTCAGCAGTGAATGCATGCAAAACTGCAATGGTTGTGGAAATTCCAATTGGCTTATAAGATTGGCAATGACAATTCAGGAAAAGTGCTTCAACCAGCAGAGCCTCTGTTGAAATTACTACATAAATTGTTTTAAAAGTAATCAAAAGTGAGAATAAAGGCATTTATGTGACAAATGATTATTATTTGAAACACACTTAGTTAAAGAACTCAAAGCATAGTAAATGTGAAGCACCACATCATTTTCAAAACATAAAAAACAGCAGATTAATATTAATATCATTTCTGAAGAATCAAGTGACAGTGAAGACTAGAGAAATGGCTGCTGAAAACTCAACTTTGCCATCACAGGAATAAATAGCCTATGTTTTGTCTAAACTGTAATAATAATAATAATAATAATTCACAATAATATTTTATTTGCAGTTTCACTGTTATATGGCCAGAAATAATGCAGCTTTGATTAGCATAAGAGACATAGAAAATAATAAAAATATAAACAATAAAATAATAACAATATAAAGCTCCAGGAAATTCCTTAAAATATGCTGCTGTTCAAAGACTTGGGATGAGAAGTTTATATGTATAAAGGTCCATCAAAGATCTCAACAACATCAGGCAGTCTGCAGAGAAACTTGGCCTTAGGCCAAGGACAATTTTAGCATGACAATGTCCCAAAACATAAAGCAAAAATGATAAAGAAATGGTTAGCAGACAAAAACGGACAATGGCCCAGCCATAGTCCTGACTTAAATCCAATTGAGAATCTGTGGAGGGAGCTAAAGATTAGGGTGATGGCAAGGAGACCCTTCAATCTGAAAGAGTTGAAGTTCATCACTAAAGATGAATGGGTTAAAATTAATTATATCAAGCATTTGATTGCTGTAATAGCCAATACAGGCATTCCTATTGATTATTGAGAAGAGTATGAATAACTTTGGACATGCCACTTTGGTTCAAAGGTAAATAAAAGCTGAGAAATACTTTTTTCCACAATGATGCCTCTTGTTAATCGTCTTATTATCTTTTGGGATATTTTTGGGGGAATTCAAAACTTTTGAACAGCTGCATGTATTAAGAAATTTCCAGGAACTATATATCATTTTTGTTTATAAATCGCATGCTAATATTTCTGGACAGTAATAAACCTGTTTACGTAGTGAATAATTTAAAGAACAAGTATTAAAGAACAAGTATTAAAAGTGAAGCATGTAATTGATGATAAACATGATAAACACTGCCTCAGCAGTTGACCTGTACCTATATTAAGCAATATTTGCTCGTGATAATGACATTCAAATTACACATTTCAACCATAAATGATTCTATGAGTACTTTGTAGGACCTTGAAAATGCACTCAGAAGCACATTCTCATTGTTTATTCTGCTGTTATGATATTCAAACAATGAATTCGAGAATACAACGAACTGAAAAAAAGTTCATAAAATCTTGCCTGGTAAATTCTTTCCTTCATACAGAATGCATAAAAAACCATGGAAAGCTCTCAGAACTCCACAGCTCTGCAGTGCCGAAAATGTCTGCAACAGTCTTTTGTAAAATTATCCTGTTATAAAACAGCTAAATAAAAGAAAGTTAGTTAAATACTAAGATGAGGTCGAGGAGAACAACAGATGATCCACTCTTTGACTTGATTCCAGTCTTAATAGAATCCCGTGTCTTGAGCCGCCCAGTTTGGTGTCTACAAAGGAAACAGAGGATCATCAGGGGCATAAAAGATGCAGTATATACAGCAAAAGTTTGCTCAGAAAACAACTTCTATTACATTTGACTGGCATAAATATATTAAATGGTCAAAAAGCTCTGACTCAAGCAATATATTCAGAGTGAACACCAAGCAAAACACAGCAGAGCAGAGGACATATGACGTGAGTTACTCGGTAGACATAAAATCAGATTTTTCAGACGTTATGCTGAGTTGACCTTTCATTTGGAAAGTGCAAGATATTTTACAGGCTGTGCCAGCAAATGCTGGCTAATGTTCTGTTAAGGGGAAAAATGCTATGGAAGCTTGTTTCCACCACAGGATTAAAAATAGCTTAAAAAATGTAATTGATGATAATAATAATAATAATAATAATAATAATAATAATAATAATAATAATAAAATAAATAAATAAATAAATATAAAAACTAATTTTACAAATTTGTAAAATTACAGGATGTCACAATTTTCTGACTTTTTTTCTCCAAACTGAAAGACAAACTCACATTTCATTCATTCATTCATTTTCTTTTCTGCTTATTCCTTTATTAATCAGGGGTCGCCACAGCGGAATGAACCGCCAACTTATCCAACATATGTTTTACGCAGCGGATGCCCTTCCAGCCACAACCCATCACTGGGAAACACCCATACACTCTCATTCACACACATACACTACGGACAATTTAGCTTATCCAATTCACCTATAGCACATGTCTTTAGACTTGTGGGGGAAACCGGAACACCCAGAGGAAACCCACGCGAACATGGGGAGAACATGCAAACTCCACACAGAAATGCCAACTAACCCAGCCGAGGCTCGAACCAGCGACCTTCTTGCTGTGAGGCGACAGTGCTACCCACTGTGGCACCACGCCGCCCCAAAACTCACAGTTCAGAGTTTAAAACTTGAAACTGTGAGATACAAAGTCTTGCAATTTTGCGTTGACATCTTTCAGTTCAGATTTTTTCTCTAATAAATGCAAAATATCATACATTACTATCATCAGCATCATCATCCCCATCATTTATTATTAGTATCATCATCATTAATATTATCATATTTTAAGCCACAAATTCGCTATTCTCAAAAAAAGGTCAGACATACCTTGCTATGGTGAGAAAATACAAACAACCCTTGCTCTGATGATAAGCTCTTAAAAAAAATATTTTAAACTCTCTTGCATATGAGAAACAGTCAGAATTGCAAAATGTTAACCCCCTATTGTAAGGTATAAACTCTGAACTGTCAGAATTCAATTGTAAGAAAAAGGTCAGAATTCTGGTCAATCTCAATTTTTCACTTTTTTTTTAAAGTTGGAAACGCAAGAGCCTATGGACTCAATTGTGAGAAACGGTCTAAATTTTAGAGAAAAAGAAATCCTCATTATTTCGGTCCATCTTAATATACAGTGTGTTTAGTTTGCTAGAGTCTGGTACCTCATTTCTGTTGCTGTGGCTGATCTTCTTCTCGATGTTCATGGCCAACATCTGACTGCGGAACGACAGGCTCTTGGTCTTCTCAATTACCTGCTGATATGGCGACACTGCGTTGTTGCCCATCACCACGTGACCCTGACAACAAAACATTTGTGAGTGAGAAGCAGAGAGCAGTATAAAGGCCACAGTATACTTCAAACTAAATAAAATAATGAACTGAAATGACGTAATTCCGAACAAAATCCAAATGAAAAAAGTTCTTTGTGGGTTAGTTTTCGCAGTTCGAAACAGCTCACCAAAGCAAACTTTTGAAGGAGTTTGTTTTGGATCCTAAACACCTTTGAGCTACCATTGGCCTGTGGGGATTACGCAGTCAGTGGGTGTGTCCTGGAACTCCGTCTTCTTTGATGTGCTATTTCTTCCCTCCAGTCCTTTTCTCATTCCACAGGGGTCAGACAGGAGAACAACATTCAAACCATCAACACATGAATACATTGGAGGAGAGCGGAGAAGTGATGGTGCAAAATGATCTGCACCTGTTTGATCGTTCAAAGAGAGATTTTAAAGACACAGAGGGGGTCACACACCAGACGAGTAGCCCACCTCGTCGCCCCACATCTTTTTTATGAGTCTGTGCACACAGGCCACGCTATTCAGTGTCTGTCTGCTGCAAATAGAAAACAATATAAAGTGGAGAAGGCTGTTTGCCAGATGTTTATGAAACTGTTCTTCTCTCCCAGATGCCATCATTGTTTTTAGTGGTACTTGCGAGCAACGCAGCTATAAATATTACTGCAGCGTAAATAAACAGTATACTTTCAATCAACGTTTTTGAACTTCTTCTTTCTCAAGCAAAAAAAAAAAAACTTAGTTTGAAGTATAACGGGACCTTAAACACCAAGGCGAGGGTTGGCCGCTGGGCAGCGTCAAGCCATTGGTGAGAATCTGTCATGCTAGTTTGTTTGTGTGTTCCACATGTCGACTCTAATCTGACTCTTGTTGGTGGATTTCCAGATTCAGCATGTAAAATCGGTGTCAGCCGTCAGTGAAACTGACCGCTCTGATTAGCTATGAATCTGAGTGCGAGGACAATAGCTGAAGTGACAAAACTAATCAAATGACACAAGTCAAAAATAAACACACAGAAGCCGGCTGTAATTTTGTCACATTTCTTAAATATTTACCAACTATATGGATAAGTAGATTATAAGACATATTTGCATGAGCGAATCCCTCTGCTTTGCTGCAAAAGCTGCTTTGTTTACGGTTTGTATGTGTGCAGCACTAGTTCTGGTTTCCTTTTGTGGAATGACAATACAGATATGGCCACCTGCAGCTATGAAAAGATACATCCAAATATGTTCTTCTTTCATATGGTGTGTTCAAACTTAGTTTTAACACACTTACTTTTTGGTCCAGATGGGATCAGACACAAAGGCGACAACACAGTCGGTTTTCATCACCGTTCTTTGACGTCGGTTTGGTGTGTCCCAGGATTAGGTAATATAACTGCAATTTTATAAATGTAAGAGCAGCTTGCAAACGTGCTTTGAATCATTTTGGCACCAATTAGTTTGTCCACAAGGTGTCAGCACTGAACCGGGATGCTGTCTGTTTGAGAGGGGTCTGGATGCAGATGCAATCTGAGCTGCATCCAATGCTTTTTAATGGGCTCACCTAACCCCACTCCTAACCATACCCCTCACAGTGATGTCACTAGCTCCATTGAGGGCATTGTGTCTGACATTGCATCGCTGAGAGGTGCAATCTCAGCTTGCATCATAAAGGCTGCATCCAGATACTATTAAATTGTTTCGCAGTCAGAAAAGAAATGGGGAGAAGGAACAACAACAGCACTACTGAAGATGGCAAGAAACACAGAAGTGACGAGTTGACAAACGCATATGTAATGGAAATAATGAAAATCATCTACTAAGTGAAGAGATGGCACATTATTGCATGAGAGAATGACTTATGAACAACCATGGCAGATTAAAAACTATTATGTATGTTACATTATGTTATGTTAGAGTATTGTAACTTAATTAGTGCAAAAAAAGATAAATGATTGTTTTTGGGTTAAGGTGGCTTAGGTTTTATTAAGAAATTTTATTTAAAAAAAGTTCACTTATATTTTAATATTTATGTATACTTTATCATTTTATTATGCTGTTCAATAATAATAAAAAAAATTCATGAATAAATTATAATAAAAATAATGCCATTCTTTGTCATCAAACATTATATTTATATATTTTAAACTTTTATTAAGCTGTTCAATAAAAAAAATTATAAAAATAATAATAACAATAATAATAATAATGCCATTCTTTATTGTCATCAATCATTACTTTAAATCTTTTTTTATAATATCGGTTGAGGACGAATTTAGGCACTGGCACCATTTTAAAAGTATTGATTTGGCACCCTTTTCATAAAAAATTTAATAAAAAAGATACCCAAATTATATTTCTATTACAAATTTAATCTAGGCAGTTTTTCCTTAGTAAAAGAAAACTGTTTGTGCGTTCTTTAACTGTCAGAGAGAGTCCAGAACATCTCAAACTAAAAGGCTTTGTGTTTGGACATGTGTTGTGCACCCCAGAGCTCACTCACCAGTTTGGAGTCGATTTTGGCATCCAGTCTGGCATTGCGGATTAAGTTTACGATCCATCTTTCGGCCTCCTCAGGGGTCATATTCAGCTTATCTGCCAACATGCTGCCCAGAGACAGGAAGAGCGATAGATGAGAGAGAGAAGGAGAAATACAGACATCGCCTAAGGTCAACAACGGGATAAAGCTCTTTGTGTTCAAACAAGCGCTCAAACTCTCGAAGCAGAAAATCCATTGGAGTGATAAACACAAACTAATGACACAAATTAGGATGCACCACCATATCTATGACTACATGTGAAGACAGCAGGGATTCTGGGCAAAAAAAAAAAGTGAGGCTCAAATAGTGATGTTCAAATACTCATATCACGCCAAACCCACAATTTCTTTTATTTTATATTGAGAACACAAATTAAGAATTTGAAATATATCTGTCCCCTATATCGAAAGTCTTTAAATATTTTATATTTGCTTTTATTTTATATTGCATAACATCTATTTCTCCTAGATTTAGATTTTTATTGTTATTATTATTAGGGACCGAGCACCGGTGGTGCGTAGGCCCTATTGGAGTTGCTCGATTTATTATTATTATTATTATTATTATTATTATTATTATTATTATTCTGTTCCGGAATAAATCGCATTTTTGAGGGTCTAAACGCTCGAAAACTCACAAAAGTTTGCACACACATCAGAAGTAGCGAAAATTTGCGTTTGATGAAGGTTTTGGAAGTGGGTGTGGCAAAATAGCTCGACAGCGCCACCTATAATAATTCAACGAAGTGCCCTGTGAGCTACGTTTCACGCACACATACGAAAATTGCGAAGATCTAGAGTTTTCATCGAAGGGCGTGTCCATGGCGGCCTCACAAACTTTGATATTTTGCAACGAAAGAGGAAGTTGTTATAACTCAGGCATGCATTGTCTGATCTGCCTGTCTTGAACACAATTACATGCCAATATCCAGCTACAGTCATAGCGCCACCTGCTAGCAACAGGAAATTACATGTTTTACACTGTAACAAACTCAGATCAAATCCAAGTACCATCAGTCTAATCCAAAGGCCTTTGTGATGTTAAATTGTGAAGATCTAGAGTTTTCGTCAAAGGGCGTGTCCATGGCGGACTGACAAAATTCAGTGTATCGCCATGGAAGAGGAAGTACTTATAACTCAGCCACACAATGTCCGATCTCCCTGAAAATTTACAGGTTCGATGAGATTCCTCTCCTGAAGACATCTACATGCCAATATTGAGTCACAGTCATAGCGTCACCCGCTGACAGAAGGAAGTTTGGCATAAATGGGTGATTTTCTCAGGTTTTTTTTAGATATTCATTCATTCATTTTCTTTTTCGGCTTAGTCCCTTTACTAATCAGGGGTCGCCACAGCGGGATGAACCGCCAACTTATCCAGCATATGCCCTTCCAGCCGCAACCCATCACTGGGAAACACCCATGTACTCTCATTCACACACATACACTACGGACAATTTAGCTTATCCAATTAACCTATAGCGCATGTCTTTGGATTTGTGGGGGAAACCGGAGCACCTGGAGGAAACCCACGCGAACACGGAGAGAACATGCAAACTCCACACAGAAATGCCAACTGACCCAGCCGAGGCTCGAACCAGCGACCTTCTTGCTGTGAGGGGACAGCGCTACCCACTGCGCTGCCCTTTTTTAGATATATCAGCGGAAATTATTATTGTCACTGTTGTTTGTCATTCTAAGACCACAGGGCAGCAGTGAGCCTGGGTGCGAGGTCCCTTTCATCGCTGCTTGCAGTTTTAATTATTTTTGTTATGGTTATTATTTTAAGGTCACGAGTGGTTGTATAAGCATTTCATTGCATATCATACTGTGCATGACTATGTATGTGACAAATACAATTTTAATTAGAATTTTTCTTTCAATAAGGTCTATACACCAAAAACCCAAATGTTTCCGAATAAAATAGATGAAATATGAACAAACATATGAATAAAGCTTAAATAAATATATATTTTTTTATAAAAAGTGATTGCCTCTTCTCAAAACGTCATGGTTACGTCCGTAACCCACGTTCCCCGAATAAGGGAACGGAGACATGCGTCTGAAACAGACTATGGGAGTGCGTCAGACGACCAATCACTCTGAAGAGTAAGAAAACGGGCCAATGAAATGCCAAATTGCATTGGCAGAGCTCTGCTCCACAGCTGGCAGCAATGAGCTATCAGCTATATAAGCTGCACGCTGTGGAGTGAGCCTCAGAATTTTGCCTGCTGAAGAGCCGATCACTCAGCTAACAGCTGGAGACTCAGCTGCTGTGGCAGTGGAGACGCATGTCTCCGTTCCCTTATTCGGGGAACGTGGGTTACGGACGTAACCATGACGTTCCCCTTCATACGGGAACTTCAACATGCGTCTGAAACAGACTATGGGAGACTGTATGGAAAACGCCACTGCAGCTAAGCCCGTCAGACCCCTGGTGTGAAGTTTGCCAAGCATAGCGTGAGCGCACAGCATCACCAGGAGCGCAACCTTCCAATGTCCCTAGGCCCTTAATTACCATTACATGGGAATATTAAATTTTTATCGGGAGTCGTAACGAGCTTTTACCTAGCTAATATAGACTAGGGATTTTTAAATTACGACAGTACGTTGGGAAAGCGTGCCAGTCCCCGAAGGGGGAGGACGCTGCGGAGCCACCTGCTACCCAAGAGGGGAGACTTGATGGTAATAGAGCATATGGACTAGCCCTAATGAGGGGGAGTACTACATATGATAAGCTGGTTAGCGGGTAGGGAAGACACGGGTCCGCCTGGTCAGGGGGAACACTCCGTGGTTGAATAAGCGTAAGGGGTCACCCCATGGGGGGGGGGGACCGCACAAGCTGGCACCAAACCTCAGCATGTGGGTAGACCAAATGAGCATACAGACATCACACTGAGCCAGGCACCCGACTCCTCCGCTGAGTCAGGTGCTGGGGGCCTCGGAGGAATTCTCTAGGGTTCGCCAAGTGGGAAACTTACTAGTAGAACAAGAAATGCGCACGTATCTCCGGGTTAGGGAGCATGGCGCGGCAAGCGTTTGTTAACACCGAGCTTAGTTTCCCTCCGATTGACTGGGGTTACCCAGTAATCGGGTGGAAACCGGCTCCACTCGAAGATTGTAGAATTTCGCGAATGTATTAGGTGTCGCCCAGCCCGCAGCTCTACAGATATCTGTAATAGAGGCGCCTCGTGCTAACGCCCAGGAGGAGGCGACACTTCTAGTAGAGTGTGCTCTCACATTAGCGGGACGCGGCTCGCCCTGGCATTGGTAAGCGAGGGCGATGGCATCAACTATCCAGTGGGCCAACCTCTGTTTTGATACGGCACTTCCCTTCTGCCGACCACCATAAC
Source organism: Danio jaintianensis (assembly GCA_903798115.1). Taxonomy (NCBI): domain Eukaryota; kingdom Metazoa; phylum Chordata; class Actinopteri; order Cypriniformes; family Danionidae; genus Danio; species Danio jaintianensis. Next base: position 10,088,334 of record CAIGQV010018201.1, on the reverse strand, counting down.
AGATAAAGAGCTGTTCACCAGATCTTACACTTTGCGTTCGTTCCACGTAAAGGCGCAAAGCGCGAACGGGACAAAGCAATGAGGGGGCTGGGTCTGCCTCCTCCGAAGGCAGCGCTTGCAGGTTCACCACCTGGTCTCTAAATGGGGTGGTAGGAACCTTGGGCACATAGCCGGGCCGGGGTCTCAGGATAACGTGAGAGTAAGCCGGTCCGAATTCCAGGCACGATTCGCTGACCGAAAATGCCTCCAAATCCCCGACTCTCTTGAACGATGCCAACGCGATCAGCAGAGCTGTCTTCATTGACAGAAGTTTTAATGTTACCGAATCGAGTGGCTCGAATGGAGTTCTCTGCAGACCTGCCAGGACTACAGAGAGATCCCAAGAGGGCATAAGAGGGGGGCGGGATGGATTTAATCGCCGCGCGCCTCTGAGGAATCGGATGACTAGGTTATGCTTCCCGATCGTGTTGCCATCCACCGCATCATGATGAGCGGAGATGGCAGCCACATAAACCTTCAGTGTGGAGGGGGACAGCCTACGCTCCAACTTATCCTGAAGGAAGGATAACACAACGCTAATCTGGCAAGTCCGGGGGTCTTCTCGATGAGAAGCACACCACTCAGTGAATAGACTCCACTTCAGGGCGTAGGCATGCCTCGTAGAAGGTGCTCTAGCCTGAGTGATGGTGTTAACCACCGCCGCCGGTAAGTCACCTAAGTCTTCCGCGCTCCGTCTATGGACCACACGTGGAGGTTCCAGAGATCTGGGCGCGGGTGCCAATGGGTGCCCCGTCCCTGGGAGAGGAGGTCCTCTCTCAGGGGAATGCGCTAGGGAGGGGCCGTCGCGAGGAGTGTGAGTTCGGGAACCCAGGTCCGGTTGGGCCAGAGAGGCGCAACAAACAAGACCTGCTCCTCGTCCTCCCTGACTTTGCACAGTGTCTGTGCGATTAGGCTCACTGGGGGAAACGCATATTTGCGCATGCCCGGTGGCCAGCTGTGAGCCAGCGCGTCCGTGCCGAGGGGGGCCTCGGTCAGGGAATAAAACAACTGGCAATGGGTGCTTTCGAGAGAAGCAAACAGGTCGACCTGGGCTTTCCCGAATTGCTCCCATATCAGCTGGACCGTACCGGGGTGGAGTCTCCATTCTCCACGAAGCGTTCGCTGCCGTGAGAGCACATCGGCTGCACGGTTGAGCTCGCCCGGGATATGAATGGCACGCAGCGAACTCAGCCGCGTATGACTCCAGAGGAGCAGACGGCGAGCGAGCTGTGACATGCGACGAGAACGTATACCTCCCATACGGTTGATATAAGCTACCGTTGCCATGCTGTCCGTCCTGACCAGCACATGCTTCTGCTCTAACACCGGTAAAAAGCGGCGGAGAGCAAGAAACACTGCCAACAGCTCCAGGCAGTTGATATGCCAACGCAGACGGGGTCGGAACCACGAACCCGCAGCTGCGTGCTCGTTGCACACGGCCCCCCAGCCCGTGCTGGAGGCATCTGTCGATACGACAATATGCCTGGATACTTGCCCTAGGAGCACCCCGGCCCGTAGAAAAGCAAGATCCGTCCAAAGACTAAAGGTGCGGCGACACAGCGGAGTGATACGCACCCGGTGTGTGCCCGCGCGCCATGCCCGTCTGGGGACCCGATCGTGAAGGCAGCGCTGAAGTGGTCTCATATGAAGCAAACCGAGCGGCGTCACCGCGGCTACGGATGCCATATGCCCCAGGAGCCTCTGAAAAAACTTCAGTGGAACCACTATGTTCCTGTCGAGTTTGCTCAGACAGGAAAGCACTAGCCTGGCGCGCTCCTCCGAGAGGCGCGCTACCATAGAGATCGAGTCCAGCTCCAGCCCGAGAAAAGAGATCCTCTGCACTGGGCAAAGTTTGCTCTTCTCTCGGTTGACCCGAAGCCCCAACTGGTCGAGGTGCCGAAGCACCCTGTCCCTGTGCATAATCAATTGATCGCGAGACGAGGCTAGGATCAGCCAGTCGTCGAGATAATTGAGGATGCGGATGCCCGCAAGCCGAAGCGGCGCGATGGCACCCTCCGCGAGCCTGGTGAAAACCCGCGGAGACAGAGAGAGCCCGAAGGGGAGGACTTTGTACTGTCATGCTCGTCCTTCGAACGCAAACCGGAGAAAAGGACGGTGGCGTGGAAGAATGGAGACATGAAAATACGCGTCCTTCAGGTCTATAGCTGCAAACCAATCCTGAGGACGGACGCACCGGAAAATGCGCTTCTGCGTGAGCATTCTGAACGGCATTTTGTGTAAATGACGGTTCAGTCTGCGCAGATCTAGGATTGGTCTTAACCCTCCGCTCTTTTTCGGCACGATGAAATACGGGCTGTAAAACCCACGTTTCATCTCGGCTGGAGGAACCTGCTCGATTGCATCCTTCGCCAGGAGGACAGCAATCTCCTCTCGCAAGACAGGGGCGCTCTCGAGGGAAACCCTCGTAGTATGAACACCCGTGAACCTGGGAGGGCGGATAGCGAACTGAATCGCATAGCCGAGTCTGATCGTTCGCATGAGCCACCGCGACGGGCTGGGCAGCGCTAACCAGGCTGGCAGAGCCCGCGCTAATGGCACCATCGGACTGATCAATGACATGCCAACAGAGGGGCAGCTCGGGAGGGGAGTGCTCACCCCGGGAAGCAGAGCGGCCCGAGGAAGAGCCGAAAATAAGAGAGTGTCTCTTACCTTCCTCCATGGATCCCGCGATGAGGCTGGAGTGAGAGAAAGGAGCCCGTCCTCTTGCACTCCGTGAGCCTGTGGCGAAGGGGCCCGGCGCTGCGAGCTGGAAGGCGGAGCGTCCCAGATTGGCAGGGCTCGGGTTTGCACATCCGGAGAGAGAGAAATTTGCTCTTTTATTGAAAATTTGGGTACCACTGGCCCGGAGGCCAGCAGTGGTGCTTTTAAAGTCTCTGCTGACTGTAGGTGTCCTCGGTCCTCCACCGAGGAAAGAGCAGGTTCCCTCCTCTCCGGATGGCCCGTCTCAGGGACGCTTCGCGGTCCGTTTACCGGACTTAACGGCGCCCTGGGGCGGTGGCGTCGCAGTCCCGCGGGAGGCTCAGCGTTGCCGCTTAGCCGGCGGAGCGGGCAGCGGGAGCGGAGCCGGTTTCGGAACCGCGGGTGGACGCCCTCGGCGAGGAGCAGCCGAGGTGGATGGGGCAGCGGGGAGAGCAGTTTTCCGACCCCGCTGGTAGATGACCTCACCCATCGCCTGGGACTGCTCTTTCACCGCCAAGAACTCCTGGGTAAAGTCCCCGACGGTGTCGCCGAACAGGCCAGCCTGGGAAATGGGAGCGTTAAGAAAGCGAGCTTTGTCAACGTCTCTCATCTCGGCCAGGTTTAGCCAGAGGTGGCGTTCCTGGACCACTAATGTGGCCATCGTCCTCCCCAGGGCACGAGCAGCCGATTTGGTGGTCATGAGAGCGTAATCGGTTGCCGTGCGGAGCTCATGCATCAAGCCCGGGGAAGAACCACCCTCCTGCAGCTCAGCCAACTTCTCCGCTTGGTAGCGTTGATAGGTGGCCATAGCGTGCAGAGCGGATGCAGCCTGTCCCGCAGCAGTGTAGGCTCTGGCCACGAGGGACTCAGATAACCTACACGCTTTGGAAGGGAGTCTGGGTGGACCTCTCCAGGTGGAGGCGCCCCGCGGGCAAAGATTGACCGCGATAGCGCGCTCCACCTGGGGTATCGCCTCATAACCCCTGGCTGCTCCACCATCAAGGGTGGTGAGAGCGGAAGCGCACGAGGACCGGGCAGAGAAAGGTGCCCTCCATGCCTGCGTGAGCTCACTGTGTACCTCCGGGAAGAAAGGGACGGGGGGTTTGGAGGGTCTTGCCCTCCTAGCCCCCACGTAACACCCATCTAAGCGGTCCGGCCGTGGTGCTGGGGGACAAGCCATCTCCAGACCCACGGCCGAAGCAGCCCGGAATAACACGGCTAACATGTCCGATTCCAGACCCGAGGCCACACTGACCACCCCGGAGGGTGGCAGAGGGTCCGGATCTTCATCGGAGCATGTTAGCCCGCCCTCCGATGCAGCGATGGACATCACGTCCCCGGTGTCATCCAATGAAAGCGCGGCCATCCCGGGGGATGGACCAGCGGTCTCACTGGAAGCTTGGACAGAGCCAGCTGAGGAGTGAGGGGTCCGCGAGCCCGAAGGCGGCGGATAAGCCCCCACTGTAACCCTCAGGTCTGCCCGTGTGCTAACCGCATGGCGGGGAGCAGCAGGGGTGACGCACCCTAATGCCAGGGTGCGCCGCGACCTTAGCTGTGCGACAGTTAAGCCCTCGCAGTGAGGGCAGCAACTGTCCGCGAGCACCGCATCCACATGCCGGACCCCCAGACATGTGACGCAATGCTCGTGCCTGTCATCCGGGGAGAGGAAACCACCGCATCCAGAAATGCACGGTCGGAACGACATCTTTAAAAAGACGCGTTATGCGACCGTGTGCTCTCTTAGGGAATTCTGCCCTTTTAGTGTGAAACTGCTCTTTTAGTACACCAGTGAAACGCCCAGGGGACGTAAAACCCAGATGAAACGCCGCTGTTGCGTCTTCTCCCGCACTGGTGATAAGCGCTGACACTTTCTCGCTAGTCAGGTTGGCAGAGTTAGGTCTTCAGTCTCGTGAGAGGGTCTGAAGCATAAATTCTGAGGCTCACTCCACAGCGTGCAGCTTATATAGCTGATAGCTCATTGCTGCCAGCTGTGGAGCAGAGCTCTGCCAATGCAATTTGGCATTTCATTGGCCCGTTTTCTTACTCTTCAGAGTGATTGGTCGTCTGACGCACTCCCATAGTCTGTTTCAGACGCATGTTGAAGTTCCCGTATGAAGGGGAACTTAGATTTCCACTCAGTTCATATGGATGTATTATTTCGATTTCTTTATAGGCATTTGGGTGTTCAATAGAAAGACAGAATTCCCTAAAATTTCATTAAATTAAAAATATCTTCACTATAAATTAATTAGCAAACTAATTAATTATGGGTTTGCAATAACATGAGAGTGAATAAATATCAATTAAAATTTTGGGATACAATAAACCTAAAATAGCTAAAACGAAACTATTAACTATAAGTATAATTCGATGATATTATAAAAAACTACAATAAAATTATAATAATATACAAAATATAGACTTAACTTTATAGACAAACAAAAAATCCAGATTAAACTAAACTAATTCATATTTCCACTAAAATTAAAACATAAAAATACAAAGTAATATTCTCTCAATTACATAAAAATACGCTGCTCTGTTATCACCCAGCCATACTGTCATCTATCTCCATCTCACGCTCTATCCAGCGGATTCTTCAGAATGTACAGCATTGTGAGGTCTTTCGGTTTTTGTCAGATTTGGCTGGGGTCCACTGATCCTGGCAGCGCAGTGAATCTTCACAGCATGCTATGCTCTTTTTACAGCATAAGAGGATTAGCACACACACTAGTCTATCAGGCGGCGCTACCTGATGCTGATGCACTGATGGATCCGGCAGAAAGTCTCGAAGATGAATAGCCGAGCGTTTTCAATGAAGTCCTCCAAGCAGGCAACCAGGAAGAAGTCATTTACCAGCACCTTCAAAACAAAGAAAACCCATTAACAATATCTTTTGGAAGTTGTGCAAGTTTTGGTGATGATCTACTAAAAAGCACAGAGCCTAAATTAAATCAATGTTAAAAAATGTATACATTGTTATACTGCTTAATACTTTATGGTAATGGTAAAGAAATACATAATGTTACAAATTATATTTCAAATATACACTTTTTTTATTCTAACCATCTGTTTAAAAAGAACAATAACAATAATAACAATAATAGTTTCCACAAAAAAATTAAATAGCAAAAAGGTAAAAAAAAAAAAAAAAAAAACATAAGATTAAATGTTTTTGTGATTGTGTCTCTTCTAAAAAGTTGTATTAATCCACTCAGTTCATATGGATCTATAATTTAGATTTCTTTAAAGGCACTTTGGGTATTAAATAGAGAAACCAAAATCACTCCAATTTAATCCAAAATATCTTCACGGAAGAAAAGGTTTTGGAATGACATGAGGGTAAATAAATATCAATTTTAATTTTGGGGTGCAATAAAAATGAAAACCTAAAAGCATCTCAATTACAGTATACAAAAATGCACTGTCCTGTTAAAGGGTCACGAAACCCTAAAACACATTTTTTGAGATGTTGACAGACATACATGTGCCACGTTGCTAAAAACACTATTAGGACACATATTTCCCTAACAAATGAAAATGTATTGTTTTTGCGTTGTTCAGAGCAAATTCGTTCTTTCGGTTTGGTAGCCTTGGTAAGAATTCAAATAAAAACCTAAATCAATTTTTATATACACAAATCCCTCAAACGTAAAACTGAGCCGGTGGTATTAAAGACAGAGTAGATTATGTTTTCACAGGTCTGAATGCTGAACGCTCCCTCTGGCCCAACTAGGCCATGTCTCAGAAAGGAGACGAGCTGCCTCATAGCTGTAGGTCTGAAAACTGACAGCAGAAACGCTCTGAAAAGCCCAGAGGGAAACCACGGTAAATTACAGTAGACAGGGATTTGCAGTGGATGAATAGACCTATGGCTCCAAGCAAAAGCATGAGAATTCCACTCAACGTACATCCACGACTGCTTCAAACAGAAAAGATCCACTGTATAATGGGAATCACAGGGATGACAGTGTTTGTAGGTGAGCAATGCCATGCAAATGTCAACCTTGCCAAGAAAAAAAGAACGTTTTCACCAAAATAGCAAAACCCTTTCTAGGTTTTTTGAGTAAAAAAATACTCAAAAATGTCTCTGTCAATGTTTTCAAACAATTATATTTGATTTACCAAAGTCACACAAGTGCCAATTTCACATCGGTCACATCCATAACAAAGCTTTTTCCTCATTAAAGCAAAAATGTTCAATAAAATAAAATAAATCATTTTTGTTCTATAGAGAGACAGCTCTTATCCTTTTGATTAGCATTGTTTCTTTTGGGTTGTGCAGTTTAATTATGTTGTAAACTCGCATACTTTTTTGGTCACATCCATAATGCATGTTTATTTTCCTTATTTAAAATATAAAAAAGGTTTAAAGATTGATATTTTTATGATCCCATAACCCTGTGGTTAGTTGTTTTGGAAAATATAAACAGATGTTTTAATATACACTCACTGGCCACTTTATTAGGTACACCTGTCCAACTGCTCGTTAACGCAAATTTCTTATCATCCAATCAAATGGCAGCAACTCAATGCATTCTGACGATCTGCTGCAGTTCAAACCGAGCATCAGAATGGGGAAGAAAGGTGATTTAAGTGACTTTGAACGTGGCATGGTTGTTGGTGCCAGATGGGCTGGTCTGAGTATTTCAAAAACTGCTGATCAACTGGGATTTTCATGCACAACCATCTCTATGGTTTACAGAGAATGGTCCGAAAAAGAGAAAATATCCAGTGAGCGGCAGTTCTGTGGGCGCAAATCGTTTGTTGATGCCAGAGGTAGCAGAAGTAGCAGAAGACCCCACCGGGTACCATTCCTGTCAGCTAAGAACAGGAAACTGAGGCTGCAATTCGCACAGGCTCACCAAAATTGGACAATAGAAGATTGGAAAAATCTTGCCTGGTCTGATGGGCCCATTAGTACCAATTGAGCATCGTGTCAACGCCACAGCCTACCTGAGTATTGTTGCTGATCATGTCCATCCCTTTATGACCACAGCGTGCCCATCTTCTGATGGCTACTTCCAGCAGGATAACGCACCATGTCTTAAAGCGCGAATCACTGTACTGAAACGACCTCCACAGTCACCAGATCTCAATCCATTAGAGCACCTTTGGGATGTGGAACGGGAGATTCGCATCATGGATGTGCAGCCGACAAATCTGCAGCAACGGCGTGATTCTATCATGTCAATATGGACCAAAATCTCTGAGGAAAATTTCCAGTACCTTATTGAATCTATGCCACGAAGCATTAAGGCAGTTCTGAAGGCAAAAGGGGGTCTACTAAGGTGTACCTAATAAAGTGGCCGGTGAGTGTAGCGTTAACATACACTTTCTCTGTGTATTTAGGTTTTAAGTTTTTACTGCAAATGTCACTTCCATAACACTGGAATTGCTCAGGTGGTGATTCTTACCGACTCACATTCCCTTAGTTTTCTCTGAGCGCTGTCGAAATCAAAGTTAACGTAGAGACACTCCACAAACTCTGTGATGGGATCCTTGTACGTGTATGACTCCTGTTGAGAGAGCAAAAGCAGAGTGTAATGTTAATCTCCTGCTAATTTGACAGCGGGTGCCACAGCCGCTGGGTATAAAACGTGATGTCGCCACAAAAAAAGCCATGACAACTACATTTTTAAAAAAGACGCTAATTCGCCAGCTCTGAATGCATGCTTAAAGGGAAGCGCATCTTGTATTAGTGTAATGGAATGCAACGCGCTCATCGAGCTAGAAACCTCAAAGCAGAATCTGTGAGCTCATTCATCTGATCCACAAAGACGGGAATGTTCACAACAACCATTATTGAAATAAGCTTGGCTCAGATGGTTTTCATAAATACATTTGTACAGCATATATTGAAGGTATGATAAAATGATGAAGTGATTATTTGATGAAGGAATGGTCAACTAGTTGGTTTATCTATACACACACAACCCCTGACTTCCATTATAACCACATTTTTTGATAGCAAAGTCATGACACCATATAATCATGCATTCTTGATTGTTGGTGGTTTTCCCTGTTGGGAAGAGGTACAATTTGTAATTTTTGCTGATGATCACTAGTTGGTACCATTAACCCTTCAGATAGGCCTGTGCAAAAAAAGTCTGGCTTTTATATGGAGTTCTATGGAGTATAACAGCAAATTATAGTGTGTGTGCATAAATACACGTAATATGTTTACTATGTTCTGAGAGCTGAGGGGCTTATTTTGATTTTCTCAGACATATCAAGATAAGTAAGTAAAAGTCTCTTACACATCACACACGCACACACATTATACTCCATATAAAAGGCAGAAACTACACATTTTTTGCACAGGAACTGATGATCAAAAGTAAAAAATACAATTTTTACCCCTTCCCAAAAGGGAAAACCACCAACAAATTCAGTACAAATGCTAAAGACTTGTCTACAAATGATCAGTAAAAACTTCACGTGTATGTATAATAGAAACACACACACACACACACACACACACACACACACACACACACACACACACACACACACACACACACACACACACACACACACACACACACACACACACACACATTTAGATATGGATAGATTCTAAATAGATCACTATAAGAATGAATAATGTCTCAATTTAATGTCAGAATTGTTTACTTTTCACTATAGACATGACTGACTGACTGACTGTTTAAGTGAATATTCAACAAGATGGCCACTTTGACACAAGTCACAGTAGGTGCATTTACATGGAGCATTTTAATTGGTTTAAAAAGTCAAATCTGGATGTAAATGCTCCATATAAACACCTCAATTGGAATACCTAAAACCTAATGAAATTGTAATTGATTTGAGAGGGCTGGGATAAATTTAAACCGTAAAAATTACAAAGCAGGATACAGAAGCGACATTCCAAATGAAAGTAGCCAAGTCGTAAACACCACATCAGAATACATAACATCGCTTGTAAACTCTCGACCAAATCTTTCAATTGGAATGATTTCAATCATTCATTCATTAATTTTTTTTTCGGCTTAGTCCCTTTATTAATCTGGGGTTGCTACAGCAGAACGAACCACCAACTTATCCGGCATATGTTTTACGCAGCGGATGCCTTTCCAGCTGCAACCCATCACTGGGAAACATCCATACAAACTCATTCACACACATACACTACGGACAATTTAGCTTACCCAATTCACCTATACCACATGTTTTTGGACTTGTGGGGGAAACCGGAACACCCGGAGGAAACCCACGCCAACACGGGGAGAACATGCAAACTCCACACAGAAACGCCAACTGACCCAGCCGAGGCTCGAACCAGCGACCTTCTTGCTGTGAGGCGAACGTGCTACCCACTGCGCCACCATGCAGCCCTGATTTCAATCAGTATGACAAAAAAGATGTACATGTAAACTTGGAAAATAATCAACAAAAGCTAAATTAATTCAGCACTCACCAGAAGGAGATACTTGAGCTATTTCCTTCTGTCCAATACTTAGGCTATGTGCCACAGAAATGAGCCTGTCAGTCTTTCTCATGTTTTTTTTTAAATGACACATCCTGCTCCATCTGTGCATCCATCTATATTTCTTTGCTGCTTCAGTGTATATAAGAACCACTGTTCTACACAGATAAGTTTACAGGCAAACCATATAGAAAAATATCTGTTGACTGACATCTTCATCATGTCGCCCAGCCTTGCCACAAAGATCTACATAGGTTTATGGGGACTTAATAGTTGATGATATGCTTTAAGCAGTTTAGAATTACGGTTTCTTTTTTGAAGACAATTAATAAAGAGTTGCATTACACACTGCATGAACGATAATGTTAACAAAACCATGATAAGAAAACTTGAACACAAAGTAAGACCCACTGTAGTGACCATGCTGACCTGTTGGATGACTTTGACCAGGTCTTTGAGAACCTGTCGTCGTTTTCTCACATCTTTGTTGGTGATGACAGCTGTGGTCAGGTAGCGGAGTATGTGGGGGCACATGGTCTGAATTGCATTAAGGTACCTGGAAGAAAATAGGCAAAATCCATCAGTAACACATAAATTATGTACATGAGTAAAAGTATAATTAGCCTAATAAACAATACTCCAGTTAAATTTTTCATTTTCAGTTCATCAGTCATTTATTTTATTATTTTTAAGTAAGAAGTACTGATGAAACATGCTTATTATTTATTCAGCCTTGGCAAGCCAAAAATAAATACAAGTGCAGACATTTAATATGTAATAAAAATGCAAAAGTAATCGAACATTACACACACACAAGTAATTCAATTACTCATTGAATAATTTAATATACGTATCAAAACACAAAGCGTTTCAAAGCATTGACACCATATTTTATATATAACATTTACTGTCATTTCAATTGTCCAAAATCTAATACTCTTTAGTTGAAAATTATCACAATAACAAAAAGTATTTATAAAATTATTTTTACTGCTTCTATGAAATTATACCATATATTGTAATGAACTAATTTCGTTCAATTTATATTTTCTTAAGCATGTGTTGTTGTCTTTAGTCGGAAAAATATATTTGTAAAACAACAAAATACAATTACTACACTTTTCTGAATTGATTAAGACAGAAGTGTTGAATTTATATAGAGTAGTTAAGGCAACCTAGGCAAGTACATTATAAGTAACAGTAATTAAATAACCTAAAAATGAAAAGCAATCCCTTACTTTACTTTTTCAGCGGAAAGGTAATTGAATTACAGTAACTAGTTAGATTATAACTAATTACGCCCAACACTGACTGGAAAACATATTTAAAAAAATAAGTATATGCACTTATTGTAACTATGTGGCAAAAAAGCACAAAATATTAAGCAGCACAGAATAGTTTAACTAAAAACCATGTGACCGATGACTGGAGAATAGGGTGCCAAAAAAGCTCAGCTATGCCTTCAAAAGAACAAACTGCACTTAAAATATATTAAAATACAGAACAGAATTTTAAATGATAAAAAAAATGCTATATTCCCATGTATTTGATCAAATAATTTAGGGATGCAGGATATATCAGTGGCCATATCAATATCAGCTGCCAAATGTTATTTTTAACGGCCCGATAACAAAATTAAGCCCATATCTTTAAGCTGATAAATTATGTATTCATTCCACTGATTGAATCACTTCACGTGCTTGCTGTCCAACACTTTGTTTTCAATTTATTGGTATTTTGATTTCGGTTAATGTTCAGGGACTTTGTTGCTTTATCTATTTTTTTTTTGTCAGACAGTAGATTTTATGCATAAAAAGCAGGCCATAGAAAATAATAATTCATTATTAAAGTTCAGTTCAAACTATTCAGAAATTTTTTAATAAATCAGTTGTTCACTGTATGTTTGCCTTTTGTTTTGCAATTTATTCATTCATTCATTTTCTTTTTAGCTAAGTCCCTTTATTAATCAGGGGTCGCCACAGCGGAATGAACTGCCAACTTATCCAGCATATGTTTTTACGCAGCGCATGCCCTTCCAGCTGCAACCCATCACTGGGAAACACCCATAGACTCTCATTCACACACATACACTACGGACAATTTAGCTTACCCAATTCACCTATAGCGCATGTCTTTGGACTTACCGGAGCACCCGGAGGAAACCCACGCGAACACGGGGAGAACATGCAAACTCCACACAGAAATGCCAACTGACCCAGCTGAGGCTCGAACCAGCGACCTACTTGCTGTGAGGCGACAGCGCTACCCACTGTGCCACCGTGCAGCCTTGTTTTGCAATCATGCATAAAAAATGTGAAAATGTATGTTAATCCACTAACCTAACTCCACCTGCTCCTGAAGGTCTACATCCCCTCCAGGAGCCTCCGATCGGGGAGTAATCACTGCCTAGAGGCTAGAGGCTATAAGTCACTTTCCAAAACCTTTTCATTCAATGTTCCACGCTGGTGGAATGATCTTCCCATTCCCACACAGACTGCGGATTCACCAGTATCCCTCAAACGAGCACCTTAACCCCGGTGTATAAAACCAAGACCACCTGTAGAAGCACTCTCTCTCTCTCTCAAAAAAAATTAATTAAATAAAAAATTTGAAAAAGCACTCTTACTATAGCACTAAATTCTCTGAGCACAAACTAGTTACTTTGTATAAGTAGCACTTCTGTGTGTATTGCCTATTCTTGTTGAATTGCTGAATGCCTCCTCAAGTTGCTTTGGATAAAAGCGTCTGCTAAATGTAAATGTAAAATGTAACATATTGTAAACAAAATCAGCATTGATTGGTTCCCGTTTTAACAATACAACACTGTGGCCTTCAAACCCTCAACAGAGCGTGTCATTTTCAAAGTGCTCAGACTGAGCGCCGCTCATTATATGGTCACGCACACATGCACTGTTCCCCCTAAAAATTGTAACACTTGCAAGAGCAAATCTCATTAAGGATGAATTTTCCAACTGCCCTCGCTGTAATAATTGCTGGGAAGCGCATGTTATATTTGCGTCAAGCCCTTTTAGCGAGTGACAACAAAAATGTTATGCAAATGTGGTGTTGCAGTTCTTCATTCTTTAATGAGCAATTCTAGAGCGCTTGTTGCAGCAGAAAAGGGAAAAGCAGAAAAGCAGGCAAAGCAGACTTTTTAGCAGCCATTATTCCAATCTTCGGTGTCAAACGATCCTGCATAAATCATCTTAATATGCTGATTTGCTGCTCAGGAAATATTTCCCACTATATAGTATATAATAATTGTTGTTTGTTACTGTTATCCTTTTTTCCCCAAGATTCCTTGATGGAAAAAATTAAAGAACAACTGCCTTTATTTGACATCTCAGCATCATGTAAATTTTTTTTGTGGCATTATAAATTGTTCTACAAAAAATATGTATGCACACACACACAGTTTACTGTTACTACTATATTTTTACAGTTATATTTAATGAGTCTCTAAATGGATCTGTAATGAAAATTCTATAAAGTGTATAGATATTTTTTTAATAATAGTTTGACATACCAAAAACACTTGTGAGGCATATTTAAAATAAATAACTAAATAAATAAATATGATGCCAATTTAAAATATATTTTAAAGATAAATATTAATAATAAAAAAGTGTGCAATGCTAAACTAACCACAACTTATCACTGCATCTACATATTGTTGCTTGTCTGCTGATCTAAAGAGTTTCCGTTATCATTATTTGTAAGTGGCTTTGGATGAAAGCATCTGATAAATTAATAAAATGCAAAGTATAGAAATACTAATTAATTGTAATTGTGCCACTATCTTTTAAACCACTGTTTTACCAATTATCCAGCAAGACATTTGTACATACATTATACACTGAATGAAACATTATTTCACCTATATCTTGAAATATTATCAGAAAAGTTAATTGAAACATTAAAACAGGCTTTATTTAACATTAAAATGCTTTCTATGAATATAAAATCACTTACATTTCTCTTTCAAACGTATGAATAAAATTAGAAAAATTATGAATAAATATTTTCTAGTACACTTAAGAATACTATTATTTATGTTTTTAAATATTCTTAAAATATATTTAAGCCTAAAATCTCTATTTCCACCTGGGGATACTCATTCCGAGGTCCCTAGAGACTATGCAGCGCCATTGATGCGATCCAAGACCTGTGAAGAGATGATCCCAAGGTATCCACAATCCTGGACCAGGTCGTATCCCGAGCTGATGCTGTGGTCGTCATGTAGAAATGGATTGCATGAGACTGATTCCTGAATGACCACTGTGATAAACGAGTCCCCACATTGATCCTGCGGGCCAACCTGACCGCCTGCCGGTGCTCTACTCACACCTGCAGCTTCTCCACGATGAACGTCCAGCTTCTTCAGCCTCCAGCGCCTAGACTGCAGCTCTGAACAGGAAGTTTGGCCAGATGAAAAATGGTCGTGCCTAACAGAGCCTAGTTTCTCTCTCGAGGTTTTTTTTCCCCTTCACTTCGTCAATTGGTGAAGTTTTTTTTTTCCTCGCCACTGTCGCCACTGGCTTGCTCGGATCGGGACTTGTGGAGCTGTGCTTCGGTGGATTTGCTCTGCGGTGTTTGAACTTTCAGCAGTGAAATTTAGACCACACTGAACTAAACTAAACTGAACTTCAACTCTGAAATCTGGACTTTACTAGAACTATGTTAAGCTGCTTTGACACAATCTACATTGTGAAAAGCGCTATATAAATAAACTAAAAATAATAATAATAAAACAAATCATCAAGCTTCTATTTTCGCAGTCTGCAAATGAATTCAGTAATAAATCAATCAATAAATGAATCAAATTGAATTGCTCTACAAATATTTTATTTTATCTTATACAATATCACTGATGGCCGATTGTCAAAATAGTTATTGTGCATTAACATCAAACTGTAAAGTTATACAAATGAGCGCTCTGAATTAATTTACCAAGTGCATGTCTTCGTTTGTTCATGCACCCCTCCAATGTATTATTCATATAAGCAATCAGCTGGCAATAAAAGAGAGGACTTATCTGTCATTCTACTCACTGGGGCTGATAGAGGAAGAGCTCGATGATGTTGTCTCTGCCTTTGGGGTGGTTAAAGAAGACAAACAGTGACCAGTGTATGAGCCACATCCTCTGCTGCAGTGACTGAAGAGGCGAACTCACCGACTGAATCATGCAGCAAACAAAAACATGCTTTCATTCCAAACATGTCAACACCACTCCAGCCTTGTGTCACTTAGTTGATGTTACATTCCAAGCATGGTCTACCAAAGCAAACGGTGCCGTGGTAAATCCAAACACATCCATTTTTTTAACGGTATCCCAAATAAAAAAATGCCAAGCGTTTACACGTCAAAGCTGATGCAATGTAAATGCCATCGCGTTCAGTTCTGTGTGTACAGTTGATCTAATGCCTGATGTCTGCTAAAGGTCTGTTGTGTGAGAGAACATTAGCGGTGCAGCGAATTAACTAGGGAGCAGAATATTGGATTTCTGCTGATGAAATAAAGCAGCAAAGCTTCTATTATACAGAGAAGAGGCAGAGGTTTGAAGAATAGTGTAGAGACGTACGTTGTTGTCAATGGTCTCTCGTAAGCGGGTCAGGTCCTCCATGGCAGCCTCCCAATTTTGCATGAGGATTTCCGATGCCAGTTTTCCCCACAGAGAGCTCAGAGCATTCCTGTCTGTGGAGGGAACCTGGATCATGAAAAAGAGACAATGAGTTTTTCTACATATTTTCTAAGTTTAATGTAATTTTCTAATAGCCTGTTCGCCACTCTCATATCTATGCAAGCTGTCGTCACTTTAGCATTGATGCAAAATGCATTGGCACATTTTGATTTGGGGAGTAAATTGTATTAAACATATAACTCTTATTCCATATACAGAAGTCAACATTTCAAGTGGATCAAAAGGTTTTTCAAAATTGTCCTAAGACAAGAATGGGTGTTGCTGTATAGTTTTTGGACAACCTTGATCAAATGTTTTGATCCACTTCAAATGTTGACTACTGTACATATATACAGTTAAATGCTAAATTATTAGTCCTCTAGTAAAATTGTAATTCTTTTTCAAATATTTCCCAAGTGCTGTTTAACAGAGATTTCTACTCTAACACATTTTTAAACATAATCATTTTAATAACTAATTTCTTTGGTCTTTGGCATGAGGACAGTATATAATCAGAATCAGAATCAGAAAGAGCTTTATTGCCAGGTATGTT
>CAIGQV010018201.1:10042555-10066912 GCA_903798115.1 Danio jaintianensis | reverse complement strand
CAGAGCTCAACACGGAGGCGGCCATCTTCGTCGGCGCCATCTAATATTGTTCTTGTTATTTTACAAGATGCTAGTATTTAGCTTAAAGTGTGATTTAAAGGCTTAACTAGGTTGTAAAGTTAATTAGGCAAGTCATTGGACGGCAGTGGTTTCTAGCCAATCGAAATAAAAATATTTTTTTAAAAGGGGGCTAATTATATTATTATTTTTTATAAATATTTAATTATATTTTATTCCAGCCAAATTAAACATTCTTCAGAAGAAAAAAACATTATCTGAAATACTGTGAAAAATTCCTTGCTTCGTTAAACAAAATATTTGAAATAGAGTTCAAAAATTCATAATATTTATTTTTCATAAAATTGCAATTGGTCAAAATGACAAAAAAAATTTTTTTTTTTCTGCCATGTTGATTTAATTTTTTTGACAACAAATTATAATTTTTTTTACTTTAGAAGAGTTATGAAGACAATATTTGGTGGAATATTCCTGATTTGCAGTCATAACTGTAGTGAAAACATTTGTTATTTTGAACAAATGTCATTTTCAACTATTTCTATTTGAAAAATGGGAAACGGTTAAATTAGACGTTAATATAAAAAAAACAAATAATAGCATTTTACTAAAACCCACAGCTAGAAAACTCAGAGACACTGAGAATTTTTAAGTGGTCTCTTAATTTTTCCTATAGCAGTATATACTGTATACATTTACATTTAGTTAAACCTTTTAAAATGTTATGAAAAAATAAGCCTTATGTTTACAAAGGCTTTTTGATTAGAAATGCAGTAAAAACAGCACTCTTATTTTTTTTATAAAAATGAAATATTATTATAATTTAAAAAAACTTATATATGCTTATTTATTTTTATAAAATGTATTATAAATATATATTATAAATATATGTCAAATATATTTATAAAATGTAAATAAAGCAGGGTAGTTAAAAAACAATTCTGAGGAAACCATGGTACATTTTAGTAACAATCTAATATCCAGAAAGCTACCAGAAACATAACATATGCAACATTAGAATTGTTTTAGGTCATTGTTTAATAAAAGTACATAATTTTTCCAAAAACTTATTTTGAAAAATATTTAATAAATATATCATGATATAAGTAAAGCTATATTTTGTGATGCTGTGTTTTCATCAACCTCTCAAAACACGGGAAGGTATGGTGACCGATTGTTTGTTCAGGTAAATTACTAAAAATAAAAGCTGTTAAACCACTCAGGGATGAAACAAATTAATGTACTCCAACCTTCTCCCTAAGGCTGTAATTTCAGAGTCTATTTCACACTTCACAAATCAAATTAAACAAATAAAAAAAAACTGAATGAAACATTAGTGGTCTTGCTTACAAGCACGCGGAAAAAGTAGAGATACTCGGCGGCTCCAGAGTAGTTTCCACACTCATACTGGAACTTGGCATAGCGGTAAAGTGTATCCAAATATTCCTGACGAAACTGAGACAAGAGAAATCACAGATAAAGATGAACTAAAAAATTTAATAAGTGGTCAATTAGCTACTCTTAAAATAAAATATATAATATAATAAATAATATAATTTAATAAATTATTTAATATAAAAATATAATTTAAATAAAATAAATTATTTGAGAACTTACACTATGTTTGTCTGCTAAATATTCAAACAGCATCCTCCCATCTCTAAGAAAAAACACAAGTGCTTTATAGTAGTGACTTTACATTAAGGCAACCCCACAGCCAAATATGTTATATTTTACAGAGCAATAAACAGTATTATGTTAGCATTAGACCTGGTGGACTGCATCTGTCTCTGAGTCTCTGGATCTTCAAACATCTTCACTATGGGTTCCGTTTCAGACTGGAGCTGCTTCAGCTGGGCCACCACTGTGGTTCTTTTCTCCCTCAAGGCTGTCAAAATAAAAAAATATTACTGAAAAATGTCATTACTGAATTACATTCAGTGTGTAGTAATTAGGGTTGCACAGTACATCACAAAATTATTGTTATCGCTAAAATACTATAGGCAATAAATATATAGCAGATATGTGTGATAAATGGGGCTGCAACTAACAATAATTTTGATAATTTGATTTTTTTTTTTTAAATTAATTGATACTTTTTTAGTTTGACGTTTTGCATATTATAACTACACTCAAAAAATACTTTTTGCTGCTGGTTCAAACTACTTAAATAATATGAGCTGAATCAACACAATTTTTGAGTTTTTTGTGACAACTTAATTGTTTTATATTCAATCCACTTATATTTGTAAAAAAAAAAAAAAAAGTTAAAATTAAAGTTAACTTAACATATGTAACATTATAATTGTTTAATAAAAGTATATAATTTTTCCAAAAACTCCACATAACTACACTCAAAAAAATATTTTTTGCTTCTGGTTCAAACTACTTAATTAAAATGAGCTGAAACAACAAAATTTTTGAGTTTTTTGTGACAACTTAATTGTTTTATGTTCAATCCACTTAGATTTGTAAAAAAAACACTTAGAGTTAACTTAATCGATTTGTGTTGGGACAACATGAAGGAATTGTGTGGAACCCAGCATTTTTAGTGTATACAAAACAATAAATAAGGGTATAATATGTTTAATATATATTTATAAGGGTATCATATAATATAATATATTTTTAAAGTATACTTTAAAAATGCTAAAGTCACATATCGAGTTTAACAATCTTTAATTTTGACATTTTAAACCTTAAATGAAGAAAATTGCAGACTGCAGAAAACTGCATTAGAAATGCGGTAAAAACAGCACTCTTACTTTTTTATAAAAATGAAATATTATTATAATTTAAAATAACTTCTATATGCTTATTTATTCATTCATTTTCTTTTCGGCTAAGTCTCATTACTAATCTGGGGTCGCCACAGCGGATTGAACCGCCAATTTATCCAGCACATGTTTTACACAGCGGATGCCCTTCCAGCTGCAACCCATCACTGGGAAACATCCATACACACTCACTCACACACATACACTACGGACAATTTAGCTTACCCAATTCACCTATACCACATGTTTTTGGAAACCGGAGCACCCGGAGGAAACCCATGCCAACACGGGGAGAACATGCAAACTCCACACAGAAATGCCAACTGACCCAGCCGAGGCTCAAACCAGCGACCTTCTTGCTGTGAGGCGATCGTGCTACCCACTGTGCCACGGTGACGCCTCATTCTTATTTATTTTAAAATGTAAATAAAGCATGGTAGTTAAAAAAAACAATTCAGATAAAGTCACATATCGAGTTTAACAATCTTTAATTTTGACATTTTAAACCTTAAATGGAGAGCAACATTTGTTTTGGAGCAGTAAAATATCTCTTAATATCCAAAATATAAATA
This sequence comes from Danio jaintianensis, assembly GCA_903798115.1. Lineage (NCBI taxonomy): Eukaryota > Metazoa > Chordata > Actinopteri > Cypriniformes > Danionidae > Danio > Danio jaintianensis. The sequence goes on along the minus strand of CAIGQV010018201.1, from coordinate 10,063,548 downwards.
AACAAAAGGCAAAACAAGTGTTGTACTCCTATTATATTCGCATTATGAAATCAGGATACAAACATGCTGACAATAAGCAGAATTCGACAATAAGCAGAATTCGTTGAAATAACAAAATTATAAACAACAAATATTTCTTTTTGAAACAGAGGTAGATAATAAGAAGAACAGGTACACTTTTACTGCTCAGTGCACAAATGTATGTTTATTCACAATATTGACTAAATGTAATATTTTACTGCTGCAGTTGTTTGCTGATTTTAAATATGTGGTGTCTCACTTTACTCTCACTGTTTAATTTAAGCTAATATAAAGCAGTGCCATTTAATTAATCATGACAATAGCTTATGAGGTGATTGCATATGAAGTATATGATAACAGCATTCATTGATTAGCGATAATTAGCAATTTTATTGAAAACACTTACAGTGTGGAATTTCTTTGTCAGCATAGAGGTTCTTATATACGTCCATTGCAAAGTCCACCATGTTTGTGTCGCTGAGAAGATCCAGCTTCCCTTGGAGAAGTTCTTTCTCATTGTAGATCTGAGAAGACAATAACTATAAGATTTAACAAAACTATCCTTGGTAGAAGTGAAGTAATTGAACAGTTAGAAATGTGCAGAATGAAAATAAGATTTCAACAGACATGTGTCAAAGCCAGTGTAATAAAATATTACACTTACACCATAGGTCAAAAACGTGGAATAAATCATTTTAGTGCCACCAAGGACGCTAACGTTATTATTTGCACCGTTACAGTAAAAACAGTACCACAGTGAAATGGTATTACACTTTTTTTTTTTTTTTAATGATTGTTTTATTGTTTAATTAACTGAATATACAGAAACAATTACTTCAATCTCCAGTGTTATTACTGCAACGTTATATTAATTTATTAGTTTCATATATACAACAATTATACAATGTTATTACACCACTGTTATAACACAATTACATGGTGATGTCCCTGGAAACACGAAGGATTTGTGCTAGGAAATACGCTCATGCTTTAAATAAAAACTGTTCTGTCAAAAACAGCAATAAATATAACGTTTAATACAATTGTCTAAAGATGTCATTCCTGTTTTAATATGGGATGAGAAAACGACATTATTTATCTCGGTCAGCTAACTAACGGTATTCACCACACGTGCGATGTGCGATTTTGCGATTACCGATCAGTTGTAGATGAGTGAACAACGTGTATACACTGTATATTGGTGTATTTTATACATTACCTCTTTGACCGAGAGGAATTCCAGCAACGGAAAGACCAAATGCCGGTCTAAAAAATGAGCGATCCTGGTTGTCAGATCGTACTCCGCCATTTTGGAAATGAGAAGAGCGTTTAAAAAAGCTTTATTTCAACACTGATTCGAACAGTGAGCTGCTCCTGTTACACAACACACACACACACACACACACACACACGCAAGTTGAAGTTACCTTATAGGCCTATAGCCTATAGAGCCTTAGAGATGGGGTCAGGGTTAGGGTTAACTTACACGTTAAGTAGTGAACACAAGTAGTGTGTGGCGCAGTATAGCGCTGTCTACTCACAGCAAGAAGGTCGCTGGTTCGAGCCTCGGCTGGGTCAGTTGGCGTTTCTGTGTGGAGTTTGCATGTTCTCCCCGTGTTCGCGTGGGTTTCCTCCGGGTGCTCCGGTTTCCCCCACAAGTCCAAAGACACGCGCTATAGGTGAATTGTGTAAGCTAAAATTGTTTGTAGTGTTTGTGTGTGAATGAATGTGTGTGGGTGTTTCCAGTGATCGGTTGCGCCTGGAAGGGGTATCCGCTGCATAAAACATATGCTGGATAAGTTGGCGGTTCATTCCACTGTGGTGACCCCAGATTAATGAAGGGACTAAGCCGAAAGGAAAATGAATGAATGAATTCTATGGCCTAGTGTTCATAAATTGTATTAATTTAGTCATTTAGTAAAAGGTAGCCTACAAAAAAAATAATAATATAAGGTTTGGCACAATTTTAACTTGATTGCAGAATAGCAGGCAATCTTACATGATGAAAATAAGGAGATGAAGTACAGTAAGTATTAGCTTATGAGCAACCTGGTCTTGGGAAAACCCGCTCAAAAAACTTTCCAAAGCAAGACACTGTAAGAAAAATTAGATGATCTGTATTTTCCTTTCCCAAAGGATTGTGGTGGTGCAGTAGATGGGCTATTGTTTTTCAAAAATGTGTGAGTGCAGCCTACTTTAACGTGGCAAAAATATGTAACCTTTAATTCATTTGCTATGATTTACATCTTAAAATTGTGGTGATCTTCCAAAACTGTCTGTGTGAAAACAGTACATATAATTGAAGATAAAAAGATTTAAAAAGATCAGTATAACAATTTATAAACACTTGATTCACTTATTTTCTGAAATAATGTAACATTCATGTTAGTAGAAGCGTTTACAAAATAAGGTCCAGTATTTTAGCAAAAAACAACAACAACAGAAATGAATGTAGAACAAAGAAAGACTTCTTAAGTTTGCAGTTAAAAAATGAGCTGGAAGTGTACAAGCTCTTGCTTTGAATGACTTCAACACATCTGCAGTCAGGACATCAATAGTCTCTTACAGACATCACTAGTCGCTCACAGGTTATCGCTATAGTCTCTCACAGAACATCACTATCACTGCTGTGGTCTTGATCCACTCGTCTTTCAGTCTTTTTCACAGTTCAATGACTGTATTGGGTTTCTTAACCATAACTTTGTTGCTAATAATTTTCTAGAGGTTTTCAATCAGGTTTAGATCAGGACTCTGGGTTGGATATTTCATTATTTCATTGTCAGTTATATCAGTGTTCCCCAAACCATGCACTTCCAGGCATTGGGCCGTCGGCAGAAGATATAGCGTTCTGACTGTTTAACATTGAATCAGACCGCAAATGTGCTGCAGTGAATTGACGTAGCAAATAAACAATTCAAGTCAAGAAGGAGCACAAAGAGGCCAGCTGTAATTTTTCTACATTTCTCAAATATTTGCAAACTATATGGATTATTAGATATATTTGCAGGAGTAAATCCTTCCATGGTGAGTCACGATTACTTTGATAATGGTACTGAATCCGGCTTTGTTTACACTTTGCATGTGCACATCAGAAGTTCCAGTTTCCTGTTCTGAATGAAAAAACAGACTACTGCCCCCCACGGTGCAGAAAAACACATCCTCCCAAGAAGTCGTGAAACTTGCGCTCTTGAATCAGTCGGCTGCTGTCCGTTTGGTGTGTTCGCATGCAGCTTTTTGGTGCAGATGTGAGCTGACGTGAGGCATCAACACAGTTGTGTTTTGCAGGTCCTAGTTGTTTGGCGTTGACTTGGTGTGTACTGGCCCTAAAGATGCAATACTCTAGAACCCACAGGCAACAACCAACTAGGCATGCTTTTGGCTGAAATCCTCATCTCTTTGGCCTTCATCTGAACAACCTGGTGTTGGAGTTTTTTTCAGTCATTTTGGAACAACTCAAACTAGTGAAAACTAAAGGCTAGGCTGCCAGTTAAATAGGAATTGTCAATGTAATCTCATTAGGGGATGAGCAAATTGTACTAAAATGTGCGGTTGAATTTGTACTATTTAATTTGTACATTTTAGTACAATTTGCTCATCCCTACATGACAGCTGCATTGACAATTCCTATTTAGGGGTTTAGGGGTGGGGTTTGAGGTCACGCCTCCTTTTAAAAATCTTACATTTTTGTTTTCTCATGCCTTCGTGTTTGTCAACAATCCTGGAATTGACCACCAGGTGCCAGATTAACACCAGTAGCTGTGAGGAATCTGAAAGTGTTCTCTAATTTTGATTAGAGATTTTTTTTTTTTTTTTCTAATTAAAAGGTCTTTGTACTGTATAGCTCATGAAATATGCTAACAAAACATCTTATTTATTCAGTTAGGATAACGTTTGTTTTTATTTGTTTTTAATCATTTTTAATCCTTTTAAAAAATTCTTACAATTCATTTTTATTTTCTTGTTTCTTTTATTCTTGCTTATGTAAAGCCCAATTACCATTGTGTATGAAATGTGCTATATAAATAAACTTGCCTTGCCTTAAATTGAGTGTCCTTGACTGGCAGTGTCCTTGATATTTCTGAAAATCTAGGTTGTCTCTTTTGATCACCACTGTACAGTAGGTATAATATGCATTTCTAAAATTAAAAATCAATCACTTAATATGATTGCCCTCTAAAAATATTCTGAGTACATTAGTGAGTTTGCTGTTTTATTCAATATATAATGAAATGGCCAGCAAGTAGGATCCAATATGGATTTTCTTTCAAAAAGAATGGTTTCCATGGTTCCATGGCATAATTTTGCAAAGGTTATGCCATATGTCATTGTAAAAAAGGATACCTAATTTAATAAAGGGAGAAACACTGACTTTCAAGAAGAGAGTGACTTTTCTTATGACAGACATATCATCATTCTCGAGTTAATTGCTAAATTTGTCACGGTCCTCTCCTATTAAATGCCACGGTACATCTTTTGATGTTTTTTTTTATCTAGCATTAAATTAAAATATGGGAAACTTTAAAGAGCTCATTTCAAAGTCAATGTGTCTGAAGAAACAAAAGGTCGAGTAAACATAGTCACACTCAGTCTAGTGTGGCACATTAAAATGATTTTAAAAAATGAGGTGATATAACCAACTCTCTCCAACGCTGCTTCAAAGTGGGCTAATGAAATATACACTCAAGATAAGAGCGCGTCAATTATAGGAAGATATAATCTGTGGTTTATTTCCTATTAAAATATCATTAGCCTAGAGTCTGTTGGACTGCTTCATTATTAGCAGATCCAACCTGGAAAATGTTTTTTGTTGCAAATTAAGAGCTAATAATTGAGACAAATTAAAACACATTATATGAGAGACTTTAATCAGTCCCACAGTCTTTCAGAATAAACATGTTCTGTATGAGATTGCACTATAGGCTATTAGTCCTCACAATGAATATTTCAGTCCATGCTGAGTGATCTCCTGATAGTCTTCAGGATACACATTTATTGCAGTACTCCTACGTGCTGTGAGTGTTTACTGCAATACATCAACATTACATCGATAAATCTTCATTGAGCGTGTTAGTTTTTGATTTGCATTAATGTGATTTAAATGACTGATTCTCACATTTGTGTTTGGAACTTAGAAGTACTACTGTTATTGCTTCTGCTACTACTTAATTTAAAAAAATAAAATAAAATAATATAGTTATAATAATAATATGCACATTTCTGTGCATTTTAACATTTATAAAACATTTTATTATTATATAGTATTATTACTATTTTATAGTTTTATATTATAAATTACTTTATATTTTATTGTTGATTATTCATTTTATTTAACAAATGTATTTTATAAAAATCCCTTTGCATATATTTACAGAAAAATAAAATAGAATCATAATAAAATCATCATATTTTTTTTATTAAGTTAATGGCAACTTCATATATATAAATATATACAGTCAAGCCTCAAATTATTCACACCCCTGGCAAATTCTGACTTAAAGTTGTTGGTTTTTTGACCAGAAATAACACAGGCTTCTCCTAAAGGGGTGTTCCACTACGATATCATATTTGAAACTTTAGTTCATGTGTAATGTAGCTGTGTGAACATAAACAACATCTCTGAATTAATGCGCTCAAAGTTCAATGCAAAAGGAGACATTGGCTTTTACAGAGTAAGCTTAGCAAAGCCTACAGCGAACAAAGTTTGGGGACAACAAAAAATACATCCGGGTTGATGATGTCATAAACCCTTCAGGTTACGCGCATTGAAGGGGCATGTCCAGAGGCGCTGTATGCCAAAATGCCATCCAAATGCTGCTATTTTTCACAGAGCTTGTTCTGTTTCTGTATTTGGGCTTCCAAAGGACACGACACAAAGAGAGAAGTGCTTACAATTTAATTTTAATTATGTTCCAGAGAATTATAAAAAAGATATAGCTCTAGACTTTGACAAAGGACAGCTTCCAGAATCTCTCCCAGTTCAGTGCTGGATTTGGCTAAAAACTCCTCAAAGAAGGAACAGTTGCCACAACCTGTAAGTATTTTAATTTGTTAAAATTGATCTATTACATGCATAGTTTATAGTGTTAACGGTATGTTGTAGCAAGGACGTAAACAAGGATGTAAACAATGGGAAATGCTGTTTGGCAACGTTAACAATTTAGCTACAAATTTGTATTTATACATCCAACCCCTGTAAACACCCACAATCTTCACCAGTGCTGCAGTGTCTCTTTATGCGGCCGCTTTCTCTGCGTTCTACATCTCAAATAACGAACTCGTAAAAGATATGTGAACGTTTCACATTACTTACACATGATTATTCCAAATATATATGAAAGACACTTGTCAGATTTTATTTTAGAGAGCAGACATGAAGTTCAGCTGTGTCTTCTTCATTTTCTGTCTGATTCAGGCTCAAACTGATATGGCTTGGTTACACTGACTGACAGTATTTACACAATGGCATATCGGCTGCTAGTAGAGGCGTGACGCTTCCTGGTAATGTGGAGCCGATTCACAAATCACAGCATATTATGTAATCTGACCAATCAGAGCCTCTTGAGGGCGGGTCTTTGGAGGAACTAGGAAATATGATAGTCATTTTCATGTTAGCTGAGTAGCAGTATATAAGATATATGAAAAAAATTACGTGTTTTTTTTTTACAAATGAAGCATGAGCACACATTGCTTTGCATCTTATAAACACAACCAAGCTTTAAAAATACACTCTGGACTACCCCTTTAAATAAAAATAAGACGATGCTTTTCTCAGCTTTTATTTTGAACAAAAAACGGCATGTTGACTTCAGATGTGGTTGAGGTTGGCAAGCATTAAAACTGCTGAACTCAAAAGGAGATATTTTGAAGAGCTTCCATAGTTTTCCATAATATGAAAGTAAATGGTTACAGGTTTCAAACATTTTTTTAAATAACCTATTTTGTGTTCAACAGAAAAAAAGGAACTCATAAAGATTTGGAACCAGTTGAGGGAGGGTAACATTTTCTAATTTTCATTTTGAGGGAACTAACCCTTTTAATCTCAGTTTTTGATATATGCATAACTCATAGCATTTTCATTTCCACATCTAAAGTGTAGCCATTATAGTTGTGATGTTAGGAGTCACTTTTCATCCAATGATTTACAATGCAGTCCATATTGAATTCAGGATATAATAAAACATTGTAACGTGGAACACAACAATCTCCATGGTAACTGTTTGGAGCTCATGGTAACTCTGATAAATGTGACAGATATCATCATTCATAGCCTTGATAGAAGCAAAACAGCAGACTCACTTTTAACCGTACATCATGAAAAGCATGAGGGGGCGGCTAATTCGGTATTCACAAATTATACGGCTATAAAGGGCTCATTTAGCAGAGGGAGCACGCTGAAGAATGGAGAGGAGACAGTGTAATCTGCATCACAAAAGAGGTCGGGTTTTACCAACCTGTAACTGAGCCATACTGGATAATGTCAGTGCCTGTTCCACCTCATTAATCTCACTCCTGTTTCAATTCCGTTGTGGATATTTTTACACACTGTTGATTTTATCGCCACTTTTCTGTACCGCTTTTCACTATGCCCCATAAAAGCAAGCAGAAGTTTGACAGATGGCTTCATTTATTGTGGACCGTTTCTGGAGCAGGTTGAAGCTGCTGTTGCTTGCCTGGGAGGTGTGGATATAACATTTTGTCCTCCAGCGTTTTCTGCATGCTCGATGACAGAAGATAATCCTTAAAAGGGACATTTTATTGCTCTGATGTGCACAGAATGTGTTAGTGAAGTTTCAGCTCAATAGATTCTGAAATTTGACAGTTTTTGACTTAGATGTAAACTGAGAGCCAGCTGCCAAATGTTCAGGTCAGCTGTAAATGGGTGGGATCTAAGCTCTAAGTTGGCTGTACAAACCTCCTGGAACTTTTGCTTTATTTAATGTCTTGTATTTGACACAGAATCCAATGTGTTTTAATAACGTCTAAACCTACACCTTACCCCAACCCTAAACCTACTTCTTGCAGTGGCCTACTGTGTTTTATTAATGTCTACACATGTCCCAACCCTAAACCTACATTGTACAGTAACCTACTCTTTTTTTATTAATGTCTACACCCATCCCAACCCTAAACCTACTTCTTACAGTAACCTATTGTGTTTTATTAATGTCTAAACCAATGCCAAACCTAAACCTACTTCTTACAGTAACCTCGTGTGCTTTATTATTATACACACATAAACCTTACCCCAACCCTAGACCTACCCCTTACAGTAACTTACTGCATTTTATTAATGTCTACACCTAGCCCAACCCTAAACCTACCTCTTACAGTAACCTACTGTGTTTTAATAACATCTACTTTTTTTCACCTTTATTGTACAGGACAGTAGAGTTGAGACAGGAAAGTGTGGGGAGCAGAGAGAGGGGAACAAGATTTGGGAAAGGACTTTAGGTGAGGAATTGAACTCGGGTCACCATGAGGACCTCAGTGCTATATGTCGGCACACTTAACCACTTAACTGTGTTTTATCAATGTATACACCTAGCCCAACCCTAAAACTAATTCTTACAGTAATCTATTGTGTTTTATTAACATCTACACCCATCCCAAGCCTAAACCTACTTCTTAAAGGAACCTCTTGTGTTTTATTAATGTCTACACCTAAACCTTACCCCAACTCTAGACCTACCCCTTACAGTTATCTAATGTGTTTTATTCAGGTCTACACCTACCCCAACCCTAAACCTACCCTTTACAGTAACCTACTGTGTTTTATTAATGTCTACACCAATCCCAAACCTAAACCTACTTCTTACACTAACCTATTGTGTTTTATTAAAGTCTACACCTATCGTAACCCTAAAGCTAGTAACCTATTGTGCTTTATTATTATCTACATCTAAACCTTACCCCAAACCTAACCCTACCCCTTACGAAAATCTACTGTTTTATTAGTCTACACCAACCCTAAACCTACCCTTTACAGTAACCTAATGTGTTTTATTAAAGTCTACACCAATCCCAAACCTAAACCTACTTCTTACAGTAACCTCTTGAGCTTTATTATTATATATACCTAAACATTACCCCAACCCTAGACCTACCCCTTACAGTAACCTACTGTGTTTTATTAATGTCTAAACCTATCCCAACCCTAAACCTACTTCTTATTTTTATTATTATTATTGTTTTAGGTTTTTTCCACCTTTATTGTATAAGACTGTAGAGATTGCTGTTTTAGGCACAAGCATTGCAAATCTGTAAATGATATAGCTAGCAAACAGAAATGGCAGACTGTGGGTGGAAACATGCAATTTAGTATTATAATAGGACTCTCCTTCTACATCACTCTGAGACCAAAATTTGAGCTTGCAGATATGCTTACCAACAACAAAGTACTGAGTTGTCCATTTTCACATTTTCTAGGCTGGGAGATGCACCAGGGACTCGATCATACCACTTAAACATGAAAAAAAGTCAGATTTTCATGAAATGACCCCTTTAAGGGACAAATAAAAAAAAATCCATCCATGCATTTGGTTGCTAGAGTGAACGGGTTCCTTGGGGAAAAATGGTTTGTCTGCCCTGCTTGCAGATCTCAAAGCCTGCGGGTCGTGTGAGTCATCAGCCAAAACAGAACAGATATCGGGGTCTTTCAAAAGCGCTGACTCTGTGGCACCGCAGTCTTTTAATCTAAATCAAAAGATACCAAGTGACATTTTTTTATGGAGCATATTGCTATAGAAAGTGTTTTTTTGGGTTTTTTTTGCATAGCAAGGAAGCACAATTTTATCTAATCTTAGCTCTGGATTAAAAAGCAGAAAGCTCTGTAACTAAACATGTTTATCAAGCCGTTGCAACCGAAGCGTTAAGGCATGAATCTGAGTTGTGTTGGTTATGGAGCAAAATATTTCACTTTATTTCTACACTCAATCAGTCATTTCCACTCACTTAAAAAGTCAATAGTAAGAAAAGAATAAAATAAATGTTTTTAATTCAATAGTCATATCTGTAGCCTAAAAGAAATCTGTTTTGCTTCACAGACAGCAGAGTGGCCTCAATGTCATGAGATCCCTTGACCAGTTGAATTCTATTGACCTTAATTTCAGTAATCCCATAAAAGTGCATATCAATCACTGTTATTCACAAGATAAGTTATTCCAGCAGCTAGCTCTCTCTAGCTTTCACATGGTTGTCCTCTGAAGCAAAGCGTCATTGTGCTTGGTTATTACCTGGATGGGAGAGACCACATAGGGAAACTAGGTTGCTGCTGAAAGAGGTGCTACTGAGGCCAGAAGGGGGACTATGTGGGTCCTAGTGCCCCAGTATAGTGATGGGGACACTATACTGTCCTTCAGATGAGATGTTAAATGAGAACGAGGGTACTGACTCTCTGTGGTCATTAAAAATCCCAGGATGTCCTTCATCATTATGGTCAAACTTGCCCATTGGCCTCTGTCCATCATGCCCTCTTAACATTTAAATTTCATCTAATTGGCTTCATCACTCTCTACACCAAAAATCTGGTGTGTGTGCGGTCTGGTGCAGAATGGTAGTGTAAGTATCTGTGTAAAGAAGTGTCAACGCACAAGAGAAAAATAAATAGTTAAATATGTTGTTAAATATGAGTTGGAACTACAAAAAAATATGCTATCATCATAGATACTTGCATACATTTCCATACACCTACAAACATAAACAACAAACTTACAATTCTACATATATTTACCCATTTATCTTTCTTCAGTATGTAATATGATTGTCAGATTCCTGTGTTTCTCCTGTCATGTGTTCCATGTGCTTTTGTTATGTCATGTGATTCCTTTGTTCAGTTTTCCCGCCGTTTATTAGAGTTCAGGCGCAGTGGGTAGCGCTGTCGCCTCACAACAAGAAGGTCGCTGGTTCGAGCCCCAGCTGGGTCAGTTGGCATTTCTGTGAGGAGTTTGCATGTTCTCCCTGTGTTCGCGTGGGTTTCCTCCGGGTGCTCTGGTTTCCCCCACAGTCCAAAGACATGTGCTATAGGTGAATTGAATAAGCTAAATTGGCCGTAGTGTATGAGTGTGTGAATGCAAGAGTGTATGGGTGTTTCCCAGTGCTGGATTGCGACTGGAAGGACATCCGCTGTGTAAAACATATGTTGGTGTTCAACGGTTTCACCCGTTTGTAATTAAGTTCATCATGGCTGTGTCCGAAATCTCCTACTACTCAGTAGGTACTGCATTTGAATTTGAATTTACTACTTGACCATTAGAAAAGTATGTTCTATACAGTATGAATGTGAGTAGTATGAATGGAACTACATCTGCCATTTTGTCATGATCATGACCTACCTGCATCAGTTGCATAGCTTCACTCCCATTCATGAATTCTCTCGCGGTGCATCTTGGGATAGCGTAGCGTGCATCAGATGCACACTTCAGAATCTCGCCGGAAGTAGTAGGTAATCCTTGTACTTCTCACATACTGTTTTTTGAATTCAATGAATTCGGACATACTACTTGGCTCGCATACTGATTTTAGCATACTATATAGTATGGAAGTGTGCGATTTCAGACGCAGCCCATGTTTTGTGTATTTATACTCCCTAGTTTTGGTTAGTCTTTGTGCCGGTCTTGCATTGGCAACATCCTCATCTTTCATGTGTTTCTAAGGTCTTGTTTCCTGTTAAGTAAGTAAGTGTTTTTGATAATTCCTGTTGCCCGTGCGTTTTTTTGGAGAGTCCGCATATCACAGTGATGTTGCAAACCTGTGAATTGTCACATGAAAAAGCAAATCAATCAGAAACACAAAAAAAAATATTTCTTTTAATTCAGTAAAATATTAAGATATGCGTAAGTCGAATTGTCATTTAAGCCCTTTCATAAGCAAAACAAGAATTTAAAAGATATTTTTTTCTATGGATGTGCAGGAACTCTGTACACTGGATATGGGCAATGTAGTGTCTCATAAAAAAACCCCCAGCAGAACCAATTTTTGGATGCGGCATGGTGCTATGCTTTAAATCGGTACAATGCTTTAACTACTCAATGCGCTTGCACTACTTCCAACAACAGCAAATGGATTTAAATGTTTGCATCAGCTAAGTGAATTGAGAACAAGTTACTGGGATGTATACTTTGGGTTTGAGAGACTTATATCAGTGTGTTTACAGATTTATATAAAATGACAGTAATCAAAACTGCCTAGTCTCAACAGAGTGCGTATTTGACGAATATTAATTTGATAGTATTAAGAAAAGCCAGCAATGTGTCAGTGAAAACAGGTCATAAACACTCTGCGCTTAAGACTTCCAGCGCCACTCTGAGCACTTAAAAAAAACTAGATCAATACAGAATGGAAACTTCTCATCTTCTTGCCTCGAGCCCTATTGACAAAGCCGGAGAAGAACCTAGCATAATAGCGGCATAAATCAAAAAGAAAGTAAGTAAAGGTTTCCCACAGCGAGATTAATCTCACTTTGCTCTCGGTGTTAAATTATGCATCTCGCAGAATTATGGGGTGTAGGTTATGAAGTTCCCATTTCGATGCAAAAGTCCACCTACGCCGTCCGCTTTTTAAACTCCCTACACGATGATGTCATGAGTCAGCGCTTTTCATTCGCTGCATAAAAAGAGAATGATTTGCACATATTATCTGACGGTTCACCTGGCCTGTTCATAAAACTCTGAAAAGACATCACTGTCCCTAATATTGCCTGCCATCCATCACTGTCTGGAGTCCATACGCACATTAATGAGTTCTCTGAAGCAATTCCCCGCTTTAATTCAGTCTCTGGTAAACCGTAGAAGCCGTTTCAAGGGGGAAAGCATCATTTATGCCACTAGGCCTGTTTTGTTATGGATGGAAAACAACAACCAGGACTTGTTTTCTTTGAGACTTAAAATTAGAAACACAAAGTTAGACGATGTTAACACAGTCAGCAGCATAGAGTTAGCAATTGATGTTACATATATTCAGACCTCAGCAGGCTTCTTCCCTTAGCAACAAGGGAAACTTGGTTTCTATGGATATGTGCCCTTAACAGGACAGGAGAGAGAGAGAGAAAGGGACAATGCTGTGTGGGCGATGCAAACACGATCCCAGCTGGCTCTCATTAACTAACCGACCAATCATCACCAATCTATATGTATACTATATAATGACAGCAGGCATAGGGAGTGAGCAAGGTACGGTGGCGTTCACTGAAACAAACACACAAATGATTGCAGGAGCTTTACAATGACTGACATACTAGTTTCAGCTTGAATTTTAATGCTAGAAAAGTACTTGCTCTGACAGCCTTTTTTTTTCCTTTTTGCAGATGTGGCTTCACTTTTTGCTTTGTTGATGTCTCTTTTAAGCCTCACCCGACTCTTTTTTCTTCTCTGCTGGCATGTGAAAGGTGCTACCACTCTCGTGGGACTTATTACCTGACGAATACGGGTAAAGAAATGATTCTGGGAATCCGTGAAATGGTGGTTGTTCAGCGCCCCAAATATCTTTGCCTTTCAAGTATGAAAATAGCACTGGCTCAAGTGAAAGGAAAAGCTCAATTTTTATTGACTCGTGACCCACTGTTGCAGCACCAATGGAGAATCGTTATTGCTAAGCACTTCACAATTGGGCTTGCAGTTATTCCAATTAAAATGAATTCTCTAGACAGTTTTTACTTCCTGGAAGATAAATCAAGGTATACAGTATACTTTTTAATCTCAATCCTCTGTTACACTCAGTCTCCTAAACCTCACTCCCATCTGAGTCACGGCATCAGTGTTTCCAGATTGGTGCATTAAAAGCAGGCTAAAGATTGTGGCATCCAGCATGTTCCTAGAGCTCCTCTTGAGACAGGACTGACTAGTCGATTAATCAATTTGTTATTATGTGTGATTCTACCTGTCCTTCAGTTAATACGATGCAATAAATGTAAATATTGGAACTTAAAAACTGGAAATTGGAAATTGGACAAACATTGTGTTTAAACTAACCTGCATATTGACTGGTACTGTAAGGTTATACATAATTACAGGTTATACATAATTTCATGACAACACACAACCTTTATTTTTATAACAGCTAGCAGTAACTGTAGGTTGTAATAAGCTATTTTCTAAATTTTGATTGGAAGAATTATGGGGACGCATTGCGTCTCTGTGCTTTTTGTTATGAGGGCTGTAGGGAGTCAACGGATCCTTCCAGAACTGAACAAGTCACACACCATATTTTCCTTAAAAGATCGATTGGTGCCTACATGTCTGAGCTTTGATTTCATTTTCAAAGCAATCCACAGGCACCCAGCAAAAGGTTATCCACAGGATGACTTGCCAGTCGCGATCACAAATGCTCGCTAATTAACTCTACATCTTAAAACAATAGACTCAAAGACCTCCCAAACAGGTTTTTGAGATTGCTCAGCAAGCCCTTTTGGTTCGCGAACCGCATCTGTGAGGGGAATACACATTCCTCAGGCAGACAAAGAAGCGATCAAAAAAGCTTCCAAAGTTTAAATGCACATTCAGTTAATCGCTTTGATGGCTTCTTTGTGACTTGTTCAGTTCTGGAAGGATCCGTTGACTCCCTACAGGGCTAAAAATATTGTTGTTTTTATTTAAAATAGATGACTTTTAATTACCCCACACAAGCAGACATCAACATGAGTATCTATTGTTTTGCTATCTACTGTTATTGTTGTTCTTGTTCCATTTCTTCCATTTTTTTTTTCAGATCACGGAAAAACAGCCGTGTTTATTACTGACCCCTTGTGGGCAAATCGAGTAGTACAAAAACAATTCAAAGCTAATTTGTGAGCTTTGTGTACATTGAATAATCACTCACAAATATCGAATGATGTAAAATTGACATCAAACATTCAGTAGGTATGGTGTTAAAGACTGAGATTAAAGGTGATGATACACGGGGCAACTGTTAAAGCAATGTTGCCAGGCAACTCTTGGCAATGTTGCTGTCAATGGGCAGCCAGAGGGCAAACATTTAGCACAGCAGACATTAGGCAATAACCATTCAGAGAAGAGCAAATATGTTGCCAGTTTATATTATATGAAAACATTCCTTCAACACCCCCCCTTCAACAAAGCGATACAATGAACCCATGACAACACACCAAAACTTTAGACCTACACAAAAGTATTAACCTTATTCTACAATGCGGAAGTGCACTCATTTTTGCGATTGGTTTAGAACTTTCAATTCAGTTGCCTATGGGAGAAATGACTAGGAATAATAAATGGCAGTCAAACTACTTGCTCTACAAGCGTGTTCATGACTATACATAAAAAGGAGAAAAATATAAGAAGAAAATGTTAGTTTGCAACATCAAGCAGCATAACAAGCCGTTTTTTTAATGTCTAAAAAGTGACTGGAAGTCTGCTCTTGCATCAAGAAATCGCTTTACTGCGCCTTTAAATTGGACATCTGTTTGCATTGTAAGCATTAAATGAAATTACACAAATGCCCTGTTTTGTGTTGACACATGACAAATTGCCTGAATAATAAGACATGAGTTCTCATTTTCCTCACCGCCACTGATTAACCTCCATCTTGTTAGAATTTTTCTGACAGCTCCAAGCTAGTCATATGATTCTCTGCCAGCATTCTGATTGGAGGATCTTATACCTATCTAGCGAATCCACATACAGTTTTGTTGTCCATTCTAAATGGGAAAGTAGCCAAGCAACATCGCTTAGCAACATTGCTCCAAAAATAATCGTAACAGTCAACTAGCTCAGTGCTTTGCTGTTAAGAAAAGATCTTGTAGCATATGTTCTTAAAATGTAAAAATTGCACTGTAAACTATCATCATACAAATTGAATCAAACTGTGATTATCGAACCACTAAAGAATTTTTTGCTTATATTTTGGACTCTTTTGTGATAGTAAAACAGAATGTGTGCAAATCTCTTCACCACCGTAGGTCACAGTAATACGTCACCAACAAAGCACAATAAAAGGTCCGGGAATTATCTAGAGAACTCTGCTTTTCCCCAAGGTGCCTTTACTTCTGCCACCTATTTTGAGAAACTGCTGATGACGTTGTATGGTGCCATAAATTCAAATCCCATTGATTTAAAGAAGTGGTTGCTACATTTTATGCGGCTCCCTGATTGTCGGTTAGCCTTGTGACTGAGGCTGCTGACTTCATTCTTTGGTCACCGTGAAGCTGCAACGTGCTACTGAATCAAAGCAATGAATGTTGGTGCCTTTTCACCGCAGATACTTCACTTCATGGTCACTGAATTTTTGTACAGCGTTTTATTTTTACTGTTGCTATGCAACAAACTCTAGGTAACAATAATTATTTTGTCGAACAGGCCATTAAACGGCACGAATGGTAAGGAATTTCCGAATGACCTGCCTTGCCGAGTAATTACACCAAATAGAAAATAAAACAGCGGATGGATGGATGAGCTGGCGGACAGGTCATATATATATATATATATATATATATATATATGTCTCACAGCCAGCCTAGACTTCATTTTAATGACATCTTTTCACTCAGACTGGCTTGGGCCGGTTCTTTATACAAGGACTAGAGCCAGATGATATGTTAGCATGTCACTGCACCACAGACAATTTATGATATGGCATAGCTGTGTGTATGTGTACACAATGACCATATCTCTGTCCCTTGAGACCATGTCCACACCCACTCCCTGACCCACAGTGACCCTTTAATCAATTTAGCCCCATTTCCTGATGCCAGCGGCCCTAAGTGATTGAGTTATTATACTGAGTGCTGGTTAGAGAAAATGAGAGGGGGAAAAGAAACAAAAAGAGAGTCCACCAGAGAGGGAGAAACTGCATATAAATCAGTTGTTATTTCAATGGTCATGCATTGCTGACATTTTGCTAATTGCTGTGTGCAATCTAAAACACTATACTGTAAGAATGTTTCTCTCTGAAACCCCCCTCCATCAGGGTACTATTCTGAATTTAATTCTGAGGCAAACCATTAAGCTTTATTAAAACCATAAGCATTATTAGTAAACTGCAGATATAATAGCTGCGATTTTCAACAAGCGCTTGTTTAAACGGCTAACAATACCCTTAAGTATGTGTTCTTACACAAACACACACTCGAGGGGGTCGTTAAAGCACTCGTGTGCACGCTGTCACGTAGAAATGGGATGAGAAAGAACAGTGGTGTCAGAAATCTTTCCTGCAGTGCTGGTGTATAGCGAGGGATAATCTGATCCGTCCCTCGGTAAGCGTTTCTTATAGAGAGCGCACTTCTCAGCAGAAGCACCAACAAAGCCTATTGCTTGTTCAGAGTCTCATGGGTAAATTTTTTTATGCTTTGACCTGCAACCTGAAGCTTACGTGTCAAGATTTTAATGTCTTAAGTGTTCCTAAATGCTGTCATTATTCATTCATTTTCCTTCAGCTTAGTGCCTTATTTATTAGGGGCCGCCACAGCAGAATGAACCGCCAACTATTCCAGCTCATGTTTTACGCAGCGAATGCCCTTCCAGCCGCAACTCAGTACTGGGAAAAACCCATACACTCACACACACACTCATTCACTACGGCCAATTTAGTTAATCCAATTCGGTTATAGTGCATGTCTTTGGACTGTGGGGGAAACTGGAGCACCTGGAGGAAATCCATGCGAACACGGGGAGAACATGCAAACTCCACACAGGAATGCCAACTAGCCCAGCTGGGACTCGAACCAGCGACCTTCTTGCTGTGAGGCGACAGTGCTAACCACTGAGCCACCGTGCTGTTATATATATCTTATACCCATATACATTTATGACGCTATTAGGTGTTTCATTTTTTTTTTTTTTTTACCTTTTTTAAAATATATATTTTATTTTCTTGATAACATAAGGTACAACAAATGACTTTTAATGTTTAAATTATTAAAAAATAAAGTATTAAAAGGTGTTCACCCCAAAATTAAAATTTACTGACCATTTACTCACCCTAAAGTAGTTCTGGTTCCAAACCTTTCGAGTGATTTATTTATTTATTTTCATTCATTTATTCATTCATTCACCCCAACGAGAAGATATTTTGAAGAATGCTGTAATTTAATTTTCTAATATGGATGTTAAAGTCTACCAGTTTCAAACATTCTTCAAATATTTTCTTGTTTGGGTGAACTATTTCTTTAAAAACTCAACTGTAACCTTACACACCTGTTCTGTCAGCTGATTTAACATTAGCCTGTTTCAGGATAATTCTGTTTTCTCGTTTCTGACAGCTTGTGTTTAAACGTACACAATGGTTTTACGTGCATTTTGCTGCGTTCTGCAGTGGTTCTTTCAGGTCATTACGTGTTATGATGTGTGACTCTAATGGGGTTAGTTGCTACTGGGAAGGAGAAACATAGAGCAGTCATTTCCCATGAGACCCCTCCAGTATACGGCCACACTGATGAGAGGTGGAGAGAGAAAAGAGAGAGAGACATCTGCTCACACTTTTCCCACATCCCATGTGCATTAAAGCACAGATATTCTCTAAATAAACTAAGCTCACAAAAAAGAAAAAAATTGGTTCAAACCTCCCTGGTGTGCATTGACGTTACCTCTGCAGTTGCAAAGCTGTTTATCGTGTGTATTTTTATGTAAATGCGAATGCAAATGTATAGATTTGACTGCTTCAAAGGCACCAAAATAAATCTCCATCTCTCCTGATTGAAGAGGGGCTTTCATACAATGACTGACGATTAAGTCAGCTGTCAGATAGTCTGCCAAGCAAAGCCCAGCCAAAAAAAAGCCTTTTTCTTTTCCAATATGACTCAATGACAAAAAAAAGTGGATTTGTCAAGTTTGTTCCATGCAACTATGACAGGAAAGAATGTTCATAAAGAAACTGAACACATATAACCACACTTGTAAAGCATGCTGTGTATTCACAACAACTTATGCACTGGAAAAATTCACAAACTCACACAAAGTAACATTTTACTTGAAGGAAGTGTTCATAAGACTGTCACAAACCTTTATAAGTTATGACGATAACGGAGGTTATGTATTTTTATTTTATTATGTATATTTTTTATGTGGCGGTTCATCCCGCTGTGGCGACCCCAGATTAATAAAGGGACTAAGCCGAAAAGAAAATGAATGAATGAATATTTTTTATGTATTTTATATATGCTTATGACAACTTTGATTAAGTGTTATTCGCTCAGTTATGTCATTTTAAATGCAAAGGTGGCATTGTTTGAGATGTCTTTGTTATGCCATCTTGACATAAAACAATACATCATAACCTGTCTTTGTCATGAGAACTTGACATTACCAAGACAACATAACGTGTCATAAACCTGTCATAAACATGAGTGTCACGAGTCCTTTACAATTGTGTCAGGATTTTTATGTCAATAATGACATTAATGTGTCATTAATATTTTTCTTGACCTCAACTACAATGGTACAAATTGAATTTGTCATTAAAATGTAATTAAATGTGAGAGTATTGACACTTTTAATGAGAAATAACTTTTATTCAACTGAAAAAAAGTGATCAGAAAAATATTCTTGACACAATTATAATGGCTTCATGACACTCGTGTTTATGACAGATTTATGATATCAAGTTATGTTGTCTTGGTAATCTCAAGTTGTCATGTCAAAGCCATCTCAAACAATGTCAACTTTGCATTTACACTGACATAACTAAGCAAATACACTTAATGGCAGTTTCCATAAGCATGCATAAAATCTCATTAATATTCATGTCATGTGTCATGTCATAATTATAAAGGTCTTATGAACATCCCCTTCAAGTAAAGTATCACCGATATGGTTCACACAAACCAGACTCAATTCCGTGTCAATGATGCGTTTTCATACATTTTCATCCCATAAAATGACTTTTGTTGATATGACTCAAGGTAGTAAATCAATTAAATATTTCAGATTCATAATGTAGAAGTCAATTTAGATGATATCACACTTGTTACACAGTGTATCTTCTTAGATCACAGTATAGCAAAGCCATTTTTTATAATGTTATAAGAACTGACAAATGCTGGCTTCAACTCAAGACTTCAACAGGACCTTCATCGTCATCAAGAGACAAAAAAGAAGAAGCGCTGGTCGGGCTGGTGCCACTTCTAAAATTTATAGAGCCATAAAGTCTGGCTTGGTGCTTGGAGTAAGCAAATGCTTGTCTCCTGATCATCTCTCCTTTATACATGGAGATCATCAGCAGGGTTGACAGTACCACACCTCCGAGAGTGAGAAGGCACAATCCTGCAATCACACACCTGTCCAGGTGAGCGCCCACTCGGGCATTCTCTCTCTCCAAACGCTCCATCTCCCGAGCAGAAACGGTGTCGGGATTGACTTTGACATCCCGTGGGACTGTGTAGGAAATGACAACCAAGGAAATCCCAGTAACTAAAAAGGTTACAGCTCCTATAAATCCATAATCCACAGACTTTTCCGTTGAATCCACCATGAAATCGTCAACCGACAGCAGAGAGCATTCTGGGGCAACCTCTTGGAGATCTTTGGATGAATTCCAACTGAAGTTGTCATAGTTGGTCTCCTCAGCTAACAACTGGCAGTCTTTACGGTCAGTAATGTCAGCCACACCAGGAAAAGCGGTTTCAAACTGCTCGTCGTAACATACCTCGACTTCTTCATCTAATCCCCATTCATTGAGTTTGCAGAGTCGTCCAATTGGCAGAGTCGCTGTCCATGGTTCTGAAAGCCTGCTCCCCTCATTAACATTCTCCTCCAGATACGCCTGGCAGCGCTCTTCATTGGAAATGGTCCTTTCATCTGCACACACTGAGTGATGACTTTGCTGGTGCTTTAGAGACCAGTCAAGGTGATCGGTCTGGACACCGTCTTGACCACAGAAGAGGACTTTCAGATCAGCCATTTTCACTTTTGTTCAGATCTCATTGCATGCTGGCAATAGCATCCCTGCTGCATGAAGACAAAAACAAGAAGGTATTTATGACAGGCAGTGAATCATTTCACTTAAAAAATTATATATATATATATATATAT
>CAIGQV010018201.1:10007713-10032555 GCA_903798115.1 Danio jaintianensis | reverse complement strand
TTGGCTTTCTGACGAAATCCCCATAGTGGAAGTTTCCACATAGCATTGTAGTTCCCCTCCCGCTGGGGAACTGGTCCATATAAACTGTGTAGCAGTTACTGACAAATTTCCATATGTTAGTAGTCTTTGCTGCTCCTTCCTTTAATAACAAACGGCTGGTGAATCGCGCATTGCAGGGTAGATTATTGTATCAATCATCAGAAAAATGACAGGAACAAACACAGCACATGGTATACTGTGGTATTGTTGTGAAAACGAACTTTAACCCTTTATTCCCCACAGCCGCATGTCTGGCCATCTCGCAGTGATAGTAATCTTAGCATCATGATCAATCCCATGATCCCTCCAGGAGCATTCACGTTTTACCGGAACCGGCAGTTCATATTTGGCGATGTCCCGTATCGATGTTGACGTTCAGGCAAAAGATCCAAACAAAGGATGAATCATTCATCCGACTCTGAGTCGACTCAAAAGAATCAATAGTTTTAAACACGGTGCACTTTCAGATTTAAACCTCAGCTGGATGTTTCCATTCACTTTAGAGCTGTGTTACACACTGCAAGGATGGTCATTTTCATGAGACAAATAAAAGCTTGCATTAAAGACATAAATTGAAAAATCTGTCTTTATTTGCTCAGCCTTTACTTGCCACAAACCTGTTGAGATTATTTTTTTATCTAGAACACAAAATGTGATTTTGAAAATGTGCTTTAAAACCGGTAACCATTGACATCCATAGTATAAATTTTTCCTATGGATGTCAATGGTTACATTTCTAGCATTTAAAAAATATATTTTTTCTTTTGTGTTCAACAGAACAATGAAACTCATAAAAGGTTGGAAAGGCGACGGTCACGACACACTGAGGACTGGACACAGGAGGTAAGTATATGAACAATGCTTTATTAACAAAGTCAATAAAGAAGTTTAAAATGAGTTCTTGGAGAACAAGGAAGTCCGTTGCAGACACACGACACATGTAAACATTGATCCAGGAAGACGAGGGACACTGAGAACACTGGAGTTGGATCGGGAGAAACTCAGAGTGTGGCTTTCAGGACCGACGCTGGCTGACTGAAGGTAAGTACATTATATACTGTGTGCGTGTGTCTGGGAACAGGTGCAGGTGATCAGTAATCCGGTGATTGTGAACCAGTGCAAGTGGGTTCAGGTGAGATGGATGAATCCAGCGACTGACAGCAACATGGTGGCTCAGTGATAAGCACTGTCGCCTCACAGCAAGAAGGTCGCTGGTTTGAGTCCCGGCTGGGTCAGTTAGCATTTCTGTTTGGAGTTTGCATGTTCTCCCCGTGTTATCGTGGGTTTCCTCCAGGTGCTCCGGTTTCCCCCACAGTCCAAAGACATGCAATATAGGTGAATTGAATAAACTTAATTGGCTGCAGTGTATGTGTGTGAATGAGTGTGTATGGATGTTTCCCAGTACTGGGTTGCAGCTGGAAGGGCATTCGCTCTGTAAAACATATGCTGGATAAGTTGGTAGTTCATTCACTGTGGTGACCCCTAAGGGACTAAGCCGAAGGAGAATGAATGAATGAAAAGTTTTGAATTGTTTGTGTGAACTATCCCTTTAACTAACATGATACTTTACTCAATAATTTTTTTAATTCAAAATTTTTTTATTCTAAAATAATACTTTACTCAATTACTTTACTAATTTATAAAGTAAGGATTCAAACTCAACTATTCAATCATAAGTAATTTTGTAATTGTTATAGACGTTATTGAACAAAATCAACAACAACACTGTAAAGAAAATTGCAAACAATCCAGCACAAATTAATTATTAATATACCTCGGTGCATGCTGGGAAGATGGCCAATGGGGCTGAATTGCAAAGCATTAATTTCAGTGTGATTTCATAACAGAAAAGCAGCATCAGGACGCACTTGTGTTCCTGAAAGTTTGAGAGGAAACCAAGAAAACTTATTTTTGGGGATATGTTTTTGATTATGTGTTTGATCCAAGCGTAATAATTTCACAGAACATTGACAAAAAACATGTTGTGCCATCTGCGCGCGGTATGAAACGTGGGATTGTCTTTCAGAATGTGAAACTTATCATCCTGCTTGACACTTTTTAACCAGACAGAATTTTATATCCAGCAGCAACTGTCAGCTACATATTATTTGAGAACCTAAACCTAAAGATTGCTTGAAACTTGTAAGAGTTAGATGTGACACTTTATTTCCCACTGCGTTGTGTGTTTTGTTTATCTGCTGGTGTCTGATGTGACATTTCTGCTGATGGATGTTTTCTGTACAAGTTCACGGCTAAGAATAGCAATGGAGGAGAAGGCAGGAGACATTTAAATCTCCAGTCCCTCTGTTCATAAGGGACAGACACACAAAAGTGACCTTTGGTCTTTGGAAAATTTTGACAACCATATTCAGTATCTCTCTCTTTCACAATGGAAAGATACACACTAGAGGTTTGCAGAAATGTATTGTGGGTATGCCCTGAATTTTTGGTTTCTAGAAAATAGCTGTGGGCAAAAAAAAATCTGTTAATTGTTAAAGGAAAATGGGCTCATTTTACAACTACCTTAAATTAAACAGATTTCTAGGTCTGGCAGGAGCACTTTTAGCTTAGCTTAGCATAAAGCATTGACTAGAATTAGACCATTAGCATCTCGCTTAAAAATGGTTAAAGAGTTTCAATAGTTTTATTATTTAAAGCTTGACTCTTCTGTAGTGAGGGGAGCGCGGGGCACAAAGTAACGCAGGGCAAAATGTAACACAGAGTTTTAAGGTATTTGCTCAGGGTTAACCATGGCATGCTTCCGAGGTTTTCTCCACAGCGTCGACAGACGTCTTCCTGTCAATTATTGAAAAAGTTTGGCCAAATTTGGATGAGAAACACAGGAGAAACCATTTTTGCAGCATAAAAGTATTTTTCATCATACTCTATATTTTTTTATTTAAAAAAAATCTGTGAAAGTAAGTAAAATCTTATATTGTTGTGATATACCGTCTTTTAGGCTAAAAGATGGAACCATTTTGAAAGATGTAACAAACACACAGTGACTGCTAGCCAGTTTTGAGGAAAACACGAAAACACAGCGGGGTTAGTTGTAACGGTGTTACAAATAAGCCACACACTGTTGGACACCAATTAAACTAACAAAATCATTTTTGAATTTTGAGTGTAATGTTGAGAACTTTTTAAATAAAAAAAAATGTTTGAATAGAAAATATTTTTTAATAGAAAACATGCATTTTATTTTTAATAATGCAAATAAATGCATTGTATAATAAGGGATAATAATGCAAATAAATCCAAATGTGTTTAACCAATAGATAAATAAATAAAAATGCTGTGCTATGTAGAATAAAAAAATGAGTTAAGTACTGAGGAAATATACTATTTAAAGTCAACTGAATTTAAATTAATTGTGTAAAATCTGACTTTTTAACATGTGTTACAACTAACCCTCTGTCTGTTACAACTTGCCCCGCAGGTGGGGTAAATAGTAAAATTTTTACTCCTGGCACTTTTGGAAATATTGCACAGAAACCATAGGTCCGGCGATCATACTTTCAATGCTCATTTGTAGGAGAGGCTTGTGTGTTGTTGGTAAAACAATTTGGTTGGTCTAACCCCATACTTTGTTCATTATTTGGCCAAAACCAAAAAGTGTTACTTTGTGGCCCGCTCTCCCCTAAAAAAAGTCAGACGGAAAATTTAAAATTGCTATATTTTTAGACTGATATGGCTATATACTCTCATTTTGGTGTAATAATCAAGGAACTTTGCTGCTGTACCATGGCTGCAGCAGGTGCAATGATATAACTTCTGTGTAATTCGGTTCAAATAAATATGGTACAAGATCTGCACCAAAGTATATATGTTCTGAATTGTCTCTCACAAATGTTTCCATGATGGAAAAGTAAATTACAGGGGGGTTCGGGGGTTTGACCCCCCTTATTAAGGCTTGATCCCACATTAAAGATGTCAAAACAACATGTGTTTGCACCTTTAAGTAGTGGAAAACTGTTTGCACTGATCTGTATGTCTATATTAAATAATAACAGTAATGAAAATAATAAGTTAATATAATTATAAATTTGACCACCCCTATAATAGTTCAAACCATTGAGAATGCATGGTTGTGCCCAGCAGACTATGCAGGAACATATTAAGTCAATTATCTGAATCCAGTAGACCTAGATAGATGCTGTAAATGTTCAAAAGACACATTTTTTTGGAAAATTGGTGTTTGCATCAAAGTTCCTTGATTATTACTTCTGAATGAGAGTATAGATCCTTGATATATTGGCCTAGAAAAAGCAACTTTTCATTTTTGTCTGTCTTATGAGGTAAAAACTAAAGAGTCAAGCTTTAAGTAGGGAAATGATCATAACTCCTGAGAGAAATGCTAATGGTCTAATCTGATTCAATGATCTATGCTAAGCTAAGCTCAATTGTTTAACTCCAGGAAACTTGTAAAATGAGCCTATTTTTTTTTTAAGTGTAGTGTTCCTTTAAAAGTTGCCCCTTTCTTGGGGCAATGTGGATGTTTTCATTTATTTGTTGTCAAGTTGCATTATCGGATCCTGATTTCTTCGCTAACAGCTGTTGATGTAAAACATTTATTTATTTGTTGGCATTATTATAAATTTATTTCTGGTGTCTGGTCTAGAAAACATTTTCATTACTAATTTGAACAATGAACTTAGAATTCTATAACTACCAATGCCCATAACAGTGATTCTGACTGTTTGTGGTAATTCTGACTGTTCGTTCTAAACTGTACCAAGAATTATATATTTTTTCTCAGTTCATATTTACATTTGGAGTTTTAGAATGGAGATTTGTATAACAACTATATACAACAATATACAGTACAACTAATATAACTATTTTCCATTAGTTTGTGGAATGTGAAATGTTTCAAATGTATACAATTGATCAGGGTTAAAAAAAAAAAAAAAAAAAAAGAATAATATATTGTTTTATATTTCAAATCACTGATCGAAACCAAATGGTTTACACAGATTTTGAAGCTTCACGAGGTGTTGTGAAAGCATCTGGTTCATCTTGGTGGATTTTAGATTGCACAAGGTGGATTTTTTTGTTATTAATTAATGTTAATTTGATATTCATTTATTTATTTATTATGAACGAGAATGAAAGAAAATCACTATTTTGAAACTATTTTAGTAGATCAGGATTTAGGAAGAATGTTAATACATATGTCAAATATTTGTTATGAAATCAATCAATCAATCAATCAATTAGTTTTCTTGTCCAATATACATTGTCACAATATAGTTAAAAAAAAAGTTGATTCAACTTAAAATGGTAAGGCAACTTGCTGCAGAGCTTTTTTGAGTTGACTCAAATTTTAACCCGAGTACTGCACTTGCCTCGATTTAATTTGAGTCAACTCAAAAAGCTCTGCAGCAAGTTGCCTTACAATTTTAAGTTGAGGCCATTTCTCTTCTTTTTTTTTTTTTTTTTTTTACATTGAATAGACTGCTTTTATTTATTTAAAACATTTTGCATTCACTATTACTTTTACTTTTAAAATATATTTATTATCTGTTTTTTGTCCTGTCCCTGTAATTCTGTTGCACTGTAGAAGCTCTGTCACGAAAACAAATTCCTTGTATGTGTGAACATACCTGGCAATAAAGCTCTTTCTGATTCTGATTTATAAAAAAAATTGAAAAAAGCAAAGAAATTCTTGGAGTTTCTTACCATTCAAGGACTGATGTTACTTAGCAAGTATTTTAGGGCAAGATTTAGGGCATATAATTAACATTATAAAGGACAAGTAGCACCATAACAGAAGAAATACCCGTGCGATACAGTTTCTAATATTTCCCTTTAAAAATCAATTTATATGCATGTTATAGTAAAATGATACATGTGCTCGCAGTTTGTTTAAAGTTTCTATTTAGGCAGAATTCAGTGCAACTATTTTAATAGATCACATAAAAATGTCCATCCACAAACAAACTGAAAGTGACTTTGTCTACTCAGATGCTCAAGATAAAATGTACATTTGTTGATTATGTGAGTTTTCCCAGTTCAGCAATATCAACTTTTACTTGAGCTGGTGGAACAAGCAATAATAAATCATCAAATGCGTTTTTTTGTTGCTTCAGTCTGGTGTGCAAAGACCTCGTTATGAGACAGCAGAGCGGTTCTTATTTTACTTTACAAGCCCTCAGGGTTTCCCTCGGAAAGGAAACGAGTTGAACCAGAGAGTGCTGTTAATGTCTGGCTTTGAGTCATGACACTGACTCTGGAAGACCATGCAGCCACTGGGTCTCTGCTTTTGGCTTCACTTATTTTTCCTGGAAATGGCCTTTAAAAGAGCCCTTTACTCCAAGACACACTTTATACACTTGGACTTGCTTTACAACCCAGCCCGACAGCTGCTGAATTATAGGAACATTTGCAACTTTGGATGAGAAGCAACAGTGTAATGAGAATATGAATTTGGAATGAGAAATCATGCTAGGATGAGATTTGGAGTTGAATTAATAATTTTATAGAATTATAGCAAGAATTAAACAAAAAAGGTAATGAACATTCAGTCTGGACCTCTAACATTAAAACACAAATATATAAATGGTCTGACTCTAAATTACTCCTCATTTGTGAATTGAGTAAATGAATAAATGCAAATATGGTGATTTGTGAGCAAAATATCTTTGAGTATTTGAATTATATATATTATACGCTGTGCATTTATGGTTTAACACCACTGCTGATAGTGAATTTTGAGTAAAGATTAGGTTAAAAGATTATTGTGTATTTTCACAGCAGAATATAAGAATTGAAGCAAGTAATACCAAAAGTTTTGTGAAAAGTTTTCAGATAAATCACAATGAATCATACATACAAAGCACCAAATAACTCCTCAGATCCACTGCTGAAAGTGTTTATGTTTTTTCAACTGTTGTTTCCCTCCATAATCGTCACTTCTTGGATCATGTCATGGTGTAATTGGTGAAGTTGCTGGCTGAAGCTCACTTACTCCATAATACCAAGTTATTAATAGCGACATCTGTGGTCGTTAAGTGAACTGCAGGCAGCAATTACTTGTGCTCGACGATTACATATAAGTGCTTTCTGCTTAGTAACAAAATGAACAGTCAACAAAAATGACAGCTGTAAGAAAGCAGCTGTAATGAAAGCATCTGACCATAGCGATGTGGATGTTTGCACAAGCTCTGCAATTCACCATGCATCATGTCGACAAATGAGGTAAAATTACAGTTATGGTATGTGATTATTCGCCTATAATGACCTGAGAATGTATAGCTAGTTTGAATTAATGAATTGTCTTTGAAAGCACACATTGACCTACATAATAGCTCAATTAGCATTATCCTAAATGTTAATGACCTGTTCAAATGCCCACACTTGTGGCCTTTGCACTTGGTCTCTTATGGGCTGTAGTATGTAAATTTTTGGCTATTCTAAAGCTTAAAAATACCAAAATATTTTTGCAGATATTTAAGAAACATGCCACGTGAACATTCTAAAAAAAACAACAACAACAGAGCTAACATCAGTTATTCTCCCTTGAAAAAGTGCTTTCTGTGTCAGAACGTCTTTGTTTTGGTCTCTATAACCTGCCCACTGCCAGTTTACTCAATTGGCTTGGTGGAAAAACACTGTATTATTTATTTTCAGTCATGAAAGCTGCCTCAATGTATGTGGCCATGGCTGAAAATGCAACATCTGCAGCAGCCTCCGAAAGGTAGGCTGATGCATGTATTTTCATTTTTTAAAATATCTGGGGCTGTATTGCACACACTCTGAAGTGGCCACGTGTGGGTATTTGGACAGGCCCTAATTATTTTTTTTCATGTGCCATATAACAGAGGAGAAGCTCTCAGAAGTGTGTGTAAACATCTCATCGTCATGACAATCTAGGAAGTTGGGGGAAATATATACATACATACACATACATACATACATGCATACATACATACATACATACATACATACATACATAAATATACTTTCTTCCACCATTCATTCACATATGCAGCTGACGGTCAGAACAGCAGAAACCGTTGCTAATTCACAAATGTCACTTTAGAACTAGTATTTCAATGATTCTCTTGCGTATTGTAATGTCTAACTGATGACAAAACAGATAATTTTAGCTCACGTTTTAATATTATAAGACTGAACAGCATGAGATCTCCTAGTATTTCTCAGGATTTCACAAAAACCTAACCCCGAAAAAGCCAAAGCAAAGCAAACACTACTAGATTACTATGGTATAAATACAGCAGTATAAAATACAAAAGAGAAAGATCGACTTAGAATGTCACTTACCAGTCGTATAATGATTTGTTCAACTTTAGTTTTAAATTTACACTGAGAAAGCTCTGTCATCATCTTGTGAAGGAACAATGTAACGTCAATTATCTATTTCTTTGCTCAAGTCATGCTAAATTACTACAAAATTTGTACTTGATTTATAAATGTTATAAAGTTTGTAATTTTTATTAAATATTACTGCAGTTATATCAAATGAATTTATTGATCGATAACATTTGACACACACACGCACACACACACACACACACACACACACACACACACACACACACACACACACACACACTTATATATATATATACATATATATCGACACTGTTTACAGTGGAAGTGGGGAGCTGTTGACCTCGACTGGGGATGTTGTCGGACGGTGGAAGGAATACTTTGAGGATCTCCTTAACCCCACTGACATGTCTTTCATTGAGGAAGCAGAGACCGGGAATGCAGGGGTGGACCCACCCATCACCCAAGCTGAAGTCACTGAGGTAGTTTGCAAGCTCCGCAGTGGCAAAGCAGCGGGGGTGGATGAGATTCACCCTGTGTATCTTAGGTCTCTGGATGTTGCTGGGCTGTCTTGGCTGACACGTCTCTACAATATCGCATGGAGGTCGGGGACAGTACCTCTGGACTGGGCAACTGGGGTGGTGGTTCCCATTTTTAAGAAGGGGGACCGGAGGGTGTGCTCCAAATATAGGGGGATCCCACTCCTCAGCCTCCCTGGGAAAGTCTATGCCAGGGTATTGGAGAGGAGGATCCGGCCGGTGGTTGAACCTGGGATTCAGGAGGAACAATGTGGTTTTCGTCCGGGCCGTGGTACACTGGACCAGCTCTATACCCTCACCAGGGTGCTCGAGGGTTCATGGGAGTATGCCCAACCAGTCCACATGTGTTCTGTGGACCTGGAGAAGGCATTCGATCGTGTCCCTCGTGGCATTCTGTGGGGGGTGCTCTGGGAGTATGGGGTCAGAGGCGCTCTGTTAAGGGCTGTCTCGTCCCTGTATGAACAGAGTAGGAGTTTGGTTCGCATTGCCGGCAATAAGTCAAACTTGTTTCCAGTGCATGTTGGACTCCGGCAGGGCTGCCCTTTGTCACCAATTCTGTTCATAATTTTTATGGACAGAATTTCAAGGCGCAGCCTTGGGCTGGAGGGGGTCTGGTTCGGGGACCACAGGATCTCATCTCTGTTATTTGCAGACGATGTTGTTCTGTTGGCTTCATCGAACATGGACCTTCAGCATGCACTGGGGCGGTTTGCTACCGAGTGTGACGCGGCTGGGATGAGAATCAGCACCTCCAAGTCCGAGGCCATGGTGCTCCACCGGAAAAAGGTGGTTTGCCATCTCCAGGTTGGAGGAAAGTCCTTACCCCAGGTGGAGGAGTTCAAGTATCTTGGGGTTTTGTTCACGAGTGAGGGAAGGATGGAACGTGAGATTGACAGGCGGATTGGTGCAGCGGCAGCAGTAATGCGGTCGATGTACCGGTCCGTTGTGGTGAAGAAAGAGCTGAGCCGAAAGGCAAAGCTCTCGATTTACCGGTCTATCTACGTTCCTACTCTCACCTATGGTCATGAGCTTTGGGTCATGACCGAAAGGACAAGATCTCGGATACAAGCGACCGAAATGAGTTTCCTTCGCAGGGTGGCAGGGCGCACCCTTATAGATAGGGTGAGGAGCTCTGTCACCCGGGTGGAGCTCGGAGTAGAGCCGCTGCTCCTCCACATCGAGAGAAGTCAGCTGAGGTGGCTCGGGCATCTGTTTCGGATGCCTCCTGGACGCCTACCTAGGGAGGTGTTCCAGGCATGTCCCACCGGGAGGAGGCCTCGGGGAAGACCCAGGACACGCTGGAGGGACTATGTCTCTCGGCTGGCCTGGGAACGCCTCGGGATCCCCCCGGAGGAGCTGGAGGAAGTGTCTGGGGAGAGGGAAGTCTGGGGTTCTCTCCTAAGACTGCTGCCCCCGAGACCCGGCCCCGGAAAAGCGGATGAAAATGAATGAATGAATGAATGAATGAATATATATATATATACAATTTAAAATTATTTACCAAGTGAGCTTTAACAGAGAAGATTTTTTTTTTAAGCGCAATTTAAAGGCTTAACTAAGTTTATTAGCTTAATTAGGCAAGTCATTGGACATCAGTGGTTTGTTCAGTAGCCAATCGAGAAAAAGAATCCTAATTATATTGACCTTAACTTTTTTTAAGTTAAAAATTATTTTTATTCCAGCCAAAATAAAAGAAATACGACTTTCTCCTGAAGGAGAAAAACATAATAGGAAATTTAGGAATTTCTGTTCCTAACATCACTGTAAATATTTTAAGAATAATTAAAAATTGTCATGTAAAGTGTAATGTTATGTATTGGGGAGGATGAGTTATACTGAAGAAATGCATTGCAAGTTTAGTGTTTCTTCAATGGCCTTTTCATTATTATAATTGTTTAGCTATGTAATTAATTGGGATGCTCTACAATAGATATATAATATACACATACGATATACTCTAGAAATGCATTGCTTTTTAATAGTTTTCAATGACAGTAGTCAGTGTAAAGTTCTGGGTGTCAATATCAACAGCAGTTCCTTCATATAACACAAGGGAGCAGCAAAGTACAAAAATGTAGTTGAATTTCTCCACACACATGCATTAGACTGCTTTGCCAGCCACTTAACATCATTTACACTTAAAGTACTCTTCACTTTCTGCATTCTACAAGCAAAATGCATTTTTAAACCAAACAACATGTGTCATGGTAAAGATCATTAAAATATGTCATGCGTCTCAAGGCATTCTTAAACGAAAGATCCAGATCAATCAGTTTTGATATAATGGTGACATTTTATCCAATGGTGCCACTCCACCAGCTAATTAGGTTGTTTCCATTGGAAACAGACCCCTAAATAAATGCTGAAGTGGCTTGGCAGGAGAAGGTCTCTTCTGTCTGTATGCCATAACCACAGTTGGTGAGGAGGAGAGCTTTTCTCATGTTCATAATGGAGCAACTGTGCTGTCCCACATGAGTCAATTAATCTTACAAAGAATTAAAGAAACTGTATATGGCGGATGAAAGAGCTGCCAAATGTTACCAAGTAAAAAATAAATAATTTAGCGGAGAAAAAAGATTGTCATAGGCACGTCACGATATCTTACATAAGCAAATTTTGTTTTTTTTAACTATTCGTTGGACCAGAATAAAAAAACATGAATTTATCATGTAAAGGTAGGCTTATTGACAGTACAACATTTTCTTGTTGCGATTAATTGCTGAAGCTTTTATTACGGTATACAGTATTGACCTAAGCTGCAAAAAAGGTGACTTAAACAGGTATAATAACAAAAATATGCTATATTGTATATATAAATTCATAGTAAACAAATGTGTTGCAAAAGGAGTAAAAAGTAAACTTGAAAAAGTAACACTTTAGAATAAAGTCTCATTAGTACATGTTAGAAACTTGATTAAAATCAACAGTGAGAAAAATCCAGATTTATTACTATGTTGATATTAGTAAGTGAATTTTATTAGTTAGTAATTCATTCACACTCAGCCATACACTACAGCCAATTTAGTTCATCCAATTCACCTATAACACGTCTTTGGACTGTGGGGAAAACCGGAGCACCCAGAGGAAACCCACGCCAACATGGGGAGAACATGCAAACTCCACACAGAAATGCCAACTAATCCAGCCAGGACTCAAACCAGCAACCTTCTTGGTTTGAGGCGACAGTGCTAACCACTGAGCCACCGTGTCACTCTAACTAAGAAATTAACATTACCAAATATTAATAAAGGCTTTTGTGGAGTCTGTGAGTTTAGTTGATGAACAATTTTTTTACTATTGCAGTCTTATTGCACAGTTATAGATCTTTTTCAATCCATATTTCAGCATAGTCACCCAGATTAACAAGTGAAAATGTTCATGTTTGAACTATTAAGCTAATTAACCAATTAAGTCTTCAATCGTTTGGGACTGTTATGAACATCACTGTGAATTCAATGTGACTATTCTTAAAGAGCACTATAAAGTTTAAATAATAAATAATTATTGACAGTATTTTGATGTGGCCACGATATCAGTATTGTGCACGTTTATTATCACAGTATATTGAATGATTAGATATCGGCATATGTCTATTTAAATGATCATTTGCATTGACTTTTGCTCTCATTTGCCCCTGGTGATAATTTAGTCAAATCATGTGAATTCCTCACGATTTGAAGAAAAAAATTAATTGTGATTTTTCTGATCAAATTTGTGATTTAAAATGCGATTTACTTCTATTTCATAAAAGAGCTACAGGTTTGATGTGGTGCACTTAATAGAGCCAAATAAATCATTCATTCATTCATTTTCCTTCAGCTAAGTCCCTTATTTATCAGGGTTCACCACAGCGGAATAAACCGGTAACTATTCCAGCATATGTTTTATGTAGCGGATGCCCTTCCAGCCACAACCCAGTACTGGGAAACACCCATACACTCATTCACACACACACACACACACACACACACACACACACACACACACACACTCATACACTACGGCCAATTTTAGTTAATCCAATTCACCTGTACCGCATGTCTTTGGACTGTAGGGAAAACCAGAGCACCCGGAGGAAACCCACGCCAACACTCGAACCAGCGACCTTCTTGCTGTGAGGCAACAGGTTGCCATTTTTTTAAAATAAGGTTGTCATGACAAATTAAGAAAATAAATACATTATCTTAAATAAAATTCTATCAAATCTTAAACTTTTAAGAATCCAAACACACTAAACAATTTGACATCAGTCAAACCCTGACGATAACCTACATTAAGGTTGAAACAATGACTTTTTGACTTTTAACCTCTTTAACTTTTTTTTTTTTTAATTGAATGACATAATTAATATATATAAAACAAGTATAAATAAAAGATATTAGTTATAGAGGGCAGCACGGTGGCGCAGTGGGTAGTGCAGTCGCCTCACAGCAAGAAGGTCGCTGGTTCGAGCCCTGGCTGGGTCAGTTGGCATTTCTGTGTGGAGTTTGCATGTTCTCCCAGTGTTGGTGTGGGTTTCCTCCGGGTGCTCCGGTTTCCCCCACAAGTCCAAAGACATGCGGTATAGGTGAATTGGGTAAGCTAAATTGTCCATATGTGTGTGAATGAGTGTGTATGGATGTTTCGCAGTGATGGTTTGCAGCTGGAAGGGCATCCGCTGGGTAAAACATAAGCTGGATAGGTTGGCGGTTCATTCCGCTGTGGCGACCCTAGATTAATAAAGGGACTAAGCCGAAAAGAAAATGAATGAATGAATGAATGAATATTAATTATAGAATCAGGAAAATATTATGAGAATGACACAACGAAACCATTTTAAGGGCTTTGGAATTGTTGGATATAAGAAGAGTAGTTAGTAAAGCGCAGAGAACATGAATAATTCTTAAGCCAAAAAGTCAACAAGAAAACCGATTGAACAACGTGAAAAATGTAACGGTAATGTGCTTACAAACTGTCAAAAACTATAAGTTTGTTACCATATTTGATAGTGAATCGAAATAATCACAGCTTTTAGGATTTGAAAATTGTAATTTTGGTTTAGAAACGATTAATCATGCAGGCCTATTGTGTTTCATAAGTCAAATTAAAGTCAGAGACCTTCACAGAGAGATGTTTCCAGCAATAACACTCGCGTGTCACCTGGAAACACATCTCTTGGTCATTAGCCCAAAGAGTGGACTTCTTTTAGACTTGTTAGAATTGTTTCTTTTCTAACAGAGCCTGTCTAAATTGAAAATGGGTTTTGAGGAGACAGGTTTGTGCACAATTGGCTGGAATTTAGTATTAAGGTTTTGCATTTTATACGAATGCCTTTTGATCAGTGAAAAAAATAAAGGCAGTTCCAGCTCTTTCACATTAAATTCACACATTCTCTCTTACAATACATTATTAAACTTCAGAATGTCAAATGGTTGCTGAGAAGCTTATAATCAAAAATGTAAGTATGGGAGGAAAAACTGTTTAAAATGTGTGTGTGTGTGTGTGTGAGTTGGAAACTCCAAGTATTTTAAGGCTACATCTACACTAATCCAGAAAAAAAAAAGCTCCATGGCTTTCTGTCATCCCCACTAAAACAACTGAAAATGCTTTTGTTCATAACTGTACATGCGCACAGACGTAAGATTCTTTTTCCTGTGTCATATCCACCTGCCATTTATTTACTTTCCATCTCTTTGAAATGTTGCGCCAAAATGTTCCAACTGTCATCTGCTTCCGCCGCTGAACAACAGCTCCCAGTAAACATTTTGTGTCCTTAGAAGAGAGGCAATATGGAGCATGTACAAACTCACATTAATCTTTAATAAAGCTGTCAAAACGGACAGAATTCAAAACATCTGCTTTTCAATGTCATCCATGATGTTAGCTGAATTGGTCACATGACTAAAATGTGCCATCGTTTTCGAAAGTCTCTGTTTTCACAGTCCACACTGCAACACGGAAACAGCATTTTCAAATTTATCCACTTTGGACAGCGTTTTCAAAAAGATACGTTTTCGTTTCCTAAAAACGCCATCTCAGTGTGGACAGAAGGCCAAAATAGAGAGAAAAATATTCATTCATTCATTCATTTTCTTTTCGGCTTAGTCCCTTTATTAATCTGGGGTCGCCACAGTGGGATGAACCGCCAACTTATCCAGCATATGTTTTACGCAGCGGATGCCCTTCCAGCCGCAACCCATCTCTGGGAAACATCCATACACACCCATTCACACACATACACTACGGACAATTTTAGCTTACCCAATTCACCTATACCGCATGTCTTTGGACTTGTGGGGGAAACCGGAGCACCCGGAGGAAACCCATGCGAACACGGGGAGAACATGCAAACTCCACACAGAAATGCCAACTGACCCAGCCGAGGCTCGAACCAGCGACCTTCTTGCTGTGAGGCGAACGTGCTACCCACTGCGCCACCGCGTCGCCCTTATTTAAAAATAGATAATATAAATATACATTTGACCACCCCTACATCAGTTCATACCATTGTGGATGCATAACCACGCAAATCAGTCTATGCGAGAAAATATTCATTTATCACTCTGAAACTGGCAGATCTAGACCACCGATAGACAACATAAGTGTTCACAAGGCTGTTTTCTCATAAAATAGGTGTTTGTTTCTACATATAATCTAAAATTAAAGTCAAATTAGATGTGTAGTTTGTATAGTTTGACCTCAGAGGATACTGTAGGTCAGAATACACTAAATATCCCTCAGAACACTTTTTTTTACAAAAAAAAAAGGTTTACAAAACAGAAAACTTAAATATGTTTTATTAATAAATTAGATATAGTTTAAATAAATACTGAAGCATGTATTACACAAACTAACATTACCAGAAATGTTGACCCCCCTTTTCATCAATGTATAATTCTTACACTGTAATGGACTATCAGAAAATGTTTTGAGCGGGCTAAATTGAGCACAAAACCATAAATATCTTATGAATTTTCTACATGATATATACATTTTTAAAGTTTTACCATACAGCTGACCAGCTTTATGGAGTTGCTGATTTCATTTTCCAGCAGGACTTGACACCTGCCCACACTACCAAAAGTACTAGATTTAAGGACCATATCTCTGTACTCCATTGGCCAATAAATTTGTCCAACTTAAAACTCATAGAGAATCTGTGGTGCATTGTGAAGAGGAAGATGCAAGTCCACTATTAGAGCAAACTTGGCTTCATAACACCTCAGCAGTGCCACAGACTGATTGGCACCATGCCACCTCACGTTGCTGAAGTAATTAGTGCAAAAAATAGCCCCGACCAAGTATTGAATGCTTTACATGTTCATACTTTTCAGTAGAAAAAGTCAAATAAATCGGCACACTGCCACTTTAGCTCTCAAAACACAAATTTGATTGGACAACATTTCAACCTACAAGGTCTTCATCAGGTCATTGTAGGTTGAAACATCGTTCAATTAAATTTGTCTTTTGAGAGCTATAGTGGCAGTGTGCTGATCTTTTTGACTTTTTCTATTGTGTTTGTGATTGTGTTTTTCCTAGATGTGCGCACACATGTTTTTCTTTCCATACTTTTCAGTAGTCCAACTGTGTTAAAAATCCTTTTTTTTATTGGTCTTAAGTAATATTCAAATTTTCAGAGCTACTGAATATTGGGTTCTCTTTAGCTGAAAGCCATAATCATCAACATTAAAAGAAATAAACACTTGAAATATATCAGTCTGTGCGTAATAAATCTATATATGAGTTTCACTTTTTGAATAGATTTTTCAATGATAGTCTAATTCAATAATATGCACCTGTGTAAACGCAGGAGATATAAAAACTAATGACAGTAAAAGCCCATTATATTTGGGAGCGCCCATGTTTGAGGAGTTTATAGTAGGTCATCAGGCTCATTCTGAAAACATACCTATATATACACGTTTCTGGAGAGATTTCTCTCGCAAGTGCCATTCTCGCCTGCCCTTTTCACGTAAATCCACCAGATGCCGCTGTCGACTGACTGACTGACTGACTGACTGACTGACTGATCGACTGACCCACCCTCCTCCTTCCCTAAACCCAACCAATAGTATTTTCATAAGCACTGATTGACCCGCCCACCCACTTTCAACCGACAGTGTTTTCAAAAACAATCCAGAAAAAGAAAAACCTAATTTTTACCACGTTCTCAGATTTTACCACATTCTCACCCTGTTGTTTACTTGTTTATTTTATTTTTTGGCTTTTGTTTTTGTCTTGCCTGCTTTTTAAAACCATTCTTCGCCAGACTCGAACCCCATCATCTCAGTCAACTCTGCTCCACGTCACAAGTCCGCCGACATATGCAGCGAGCCACTGGAAACATGTGTGGAAAAGCCATCCATACAGAGGTAAGCGGTCAGCTGGTAAGCGCAAAAAGGAACGGCGTCATACTGCCCCATAGCATTCATTTTAAAGACGAAATGCAGCCTCTGGCTACATAATATGCGATCTCCAGAAATGTATATAGGGCTACGTTTTCAGAATGAGCCTATGTTGTATATATATGTATGCGATTTAATGAAGTAGCTGTGGATTTAAAATTAACAGATAGAACACATAATTCCAAACACAGTTGGCATGTTTGGGGAAAGGTAGACTTTAGTAAATTGTCCACATTTTTTACCCTCACAAAGATGTGGAAAAATGTATGGCATCCAAAATCATGTCACAAGCCCGGTTGTTCAGCATTAGGCTAAATGTTGTTCCAACAACATTGTTTCAATGTTGAAACAACTGACAATATTTCAACTATATTTCAACTGAAGGTTGGTCAGGTGTCATTCATTCATTTTTCTTCTGCTTCATCCCTGACTTATCACAGCGGAATGAACCGTCGACTTGGTCAGGTGTCAAAAAAATAAAATAAAAATGTCATGCATCTAAATGGGTTCTTGTTCTAAATGAAAGATCTAAAAATCTAGATCAATCAGTTTTGATATAATGTTGACATTGTCGCAAGCTCCTCTCTGCGTTTTCATTGGAAACAGACCCCTTTTGTGTCGAATTCTGACCCCCTGCCAAATTAATACCCCTACTGGTAAGTTTGGGGTTAGATGTGAGTGAGGAGTTAGGATTAGGTGTGAGGTTTTGGCAATTGGGCAATCAGATAGTGACTGCAATAATAATTTGGCAGGAGAAAGGGGCACAACTGGTACAAGACTAGGCAAACAGTGGATACATAATATGTTTATTTAATTTTTTACATGCTTAATTGTGTCGCATTTCAATGACGTGATATTATCAAGACAATAAATATCATAGAAATAAAGTGTCATAATAGAAAAATCCAGCCAGGCTTCATTTGAATGAATTATATGCGTGCGTAAAACGCCCCTTTTCCTGATCACGCAGCCAAAGGCAAGACTAAATTCAGCACCAGGCGCAGGAGATCCATCATCTGATCTTCAGCAACCGCGATGAACACATCTGTGTATTCTTCTACATTTACAGGAAAATTAAATGTGGAGACCGATTATGTGAGTTATGATATGATTGCGCATTGTTAGTGAAGGTAAATTATTTTTAAAAAAATCAAACCAAGCAAGCAAACTTCTGAACGGGATAAACGGAACGATTTAAAAGAAAAATTGATCCTTAAAGAACATTGGACATTTATTTTTGAGAATGGAGAACTTCACAGTTTTTAACGAGACTCTGGAAACTTGGACTGATCGTAGCGTTGAATACAAGGTGATCAGCGTTCTTATAGTGTTCCTCATATGCGCCCTCGGGATAGTTGGAAACGTGATGGTCATCTTGGTGGTCCTCACCACGAAACATATGCGGACCCCGACCAATGGCTATCTGGTTAGTTTGGCTGTCGCAGACCTGATGGTGTTGATCGCAGCCGGTCTGCCCAGCATAACGGACAGCTTGTTCGGTTCATGGGTATTTGGGCACGCGGGGTGCCTGTGCATCACATATTTCCAATATCTAGGAATCAACGCATCCTCGTGCTCCATAACAGCGTTCACTATAGAGCGATACATCGCTATATGTCACCCAATCAAAGCGCAGTTTTTATGCACACTCTCGCGCGCCAAGAAGATCATTATTGGAGTTTGGGTTTTCACTTCGCTTTACTGCGTAATGTGGTTTTACCTGTCCGACGTCCAACAGGTGCTCTATAAGGACGCGACCATAATAACGTGCGCTTACAAAGTGTCCAGAAACCTTTATCTACCCATCTATTTTTTCGATTTTGGCATCTTTTTTGTTCTGCCCCTCACTCTTGCCACTGTCCTGTACGGCCTCATTGCGAGAATCTTGTTTCTAAATCCTCTCCCGTCGGACCCGAAGGAGGAAAAGAACGGACATGGCAACTTCTCCAAAGCCAAAAAGAACAAGTTAAAGAATTCCAGCCGCTGCTCCAGCACAACTGCAGCATCCAGAAGACAGGTGAGAGGATTCCTTTGCGTTTCACAAATTATGCTATCAATTTAAAATATGCTATAAATGATGCCTACTGTGTGTCATTCGATAGTGTGATACAGATATAATTTATTTGTTTTATATATTTAAAAAGAAGAACACAGCAAAATCATTGTATATTATGTCAGTTTTCAGGTTGGATGAAAATCTAGTAGACACCTAATCCATTCAGAAAATTATTGGATCTATCTATCTATCTATCTATCTATCTATCTATCTATCTATCTATCTATCTATCTATCTATCTATCTATCTATCTATCTATCTATCTATCTATCTATCTATTTTTTGAATGGATTAGGATTATCTATTTTTCTGTCCATCTACTTTGACATAGATAGATAGATAGATAGATAGACAAAGTAGAAAAAGTTGTGTCTGTCTATCTATCTTTCTGTCCATCTATATACTTTGACAGAGATACATAGACAGATGATAAATTTTATGTACAAACAGACATGTGGTAGATTATTGATAGTTAAGGGAGTTGGCTGGTTTAAGCTGTTTTTTCAGCAGGGATAAACATCTATCAATTGACCAGCCAAGCTGGTTGTAAACAAGTCTTAGCTGGTCTTGGCTGGTCAAGCTGGTTTTAGCTGGTCATTTCAGCTGGTCCAAAAGCCAGCCTGGTCGACCAGCTAAAACTG
The DNA here is from genome assembly GCA_903798115.1 of Danio jaintianensis. Taxonomy (NCBI): domain Eukaryota; kingdom Metazoa; phylum Chordata; class Actinopteri; order Cypriniformes; family Danionidae; genus Danio; species Danio jaintianensis. Next base: position 10,012,601 of record CAIGQV010018201.1, on the reverse strand, counting down.
ATTTAAGCTGTTTTTTTTCAGAAGGGGTCTTTGTACTCATATGCATATGCCCTAAATATTGTGTATTTTATTGAATTGCTATACCTTTCATGACAGTTTACTGTGAATTCTTCATGAAAGGTAACAAAGATGCTGGCAGTGGTGGTGATTCTGTTTGCTGTGTTATGGATGCCATACCGGACTCTGGTGGTGGTCAACTCCTTCCTGCAGGACGCTTACCTGGACACCTGGTTTCTGCTGTTCTGCCGCACATGTGTCTACCTCAACAGCGCCATCAACCCTCTAATCTACAACGCCATGTCTCAGAAGTTCCGCGCCGCCTTCAGGAGGCTCTGCCGCTGCGGGCGCAACGCTCAGGCCAATAAGGCAGCCTATAGTGTGGCACTAACCTACAGTGTTGCCAAGGAAACGTCAACGGTGGAAAGCACAGGGCATTTTTCAACTGAGATAGACGATTTGACTCCAACAGACGAGCTGTTTCCTGATAAGAAGCTTCTGTACTCGGAGGACTGTGACTTTAGGAAGGAGACTTTCAGTCAGGCTTGATAAACTCACAACAGCTACACACCCCATAAATCTCTGAACATAGCACCTCACATTCAACTGCAGGGACAACGCTTTATCTCTATATTTCGAAAATGTTATCAGCACAGTCCAATTCATCTTCCCATTTCATCCGCTGTATAAACAGTTCAGTAGAAACTGGAATTTAATTATAGTTACACGTGTTGCATGAATGCATTGTTTGCAAGATTCTTAATTAAAATGCCAGTGTCTTGTATAAGTAATGCAGGGTAAATTGAAGTTCATATTGATCTGAAAACATCTTTAGGGGTTGCCAGTGTGACTAATGAATGGCCTGCGTTCTTATGCAGACCCCTGGGGGAAAATGCTGACACTGCTTTATTCTGCAGTTGCAGTTTAAAGAACGTTCAATGAAAGTTAGCCTAGTTTACATCTTTACGTATATAAATATGTATTTATGTATAATGCACAATGCTTTTACTCTACTGTAAACTACTCATTTAAATTAGTAAAAAATACAGTTGGTTTGGTTAATATGATTGCTTACCTGATACAGTATAATAACATCTTCTTAAGATACATTTAGAACAGTTTTCAATAAAAACCTGAACGCTTTAATGAGTTTTAGCTTTTCAGTTGCACAACATTGACATTTTAGGGACTGAAAATGCGAACATTTAAAAATGTTTTTGAAATGGACCTGTTATCGTCTACAACACTACACAATCAATAATTCGTTAACAAGGAGATGTCTTGTAGATGCATATTGCATGTTCAGACAAATGTGACGACTTGATAACCAAAAAACAATGGCAGACTACAGGACAATGCAAATGTGTGCAGATCAGCAGTGACACCACCATTACTGACCTGGATTTTACAACAGTTTTAGTGGTTTTCCAACACAATCTCACTGTAATTGTTTGTTTGTTTTTCTTTTATTTATATAGTATATTATTTTATTTAGGGGGTTAATTTGAATGAATTTGTACAATCTCATTAGTACATTTTAGGATGAATAACCCAATGATGGTTGTGTTTAGGGTTGGGATTTGGAGGCATGTCTTCTTTTAAAAATAGTACATTCTCATAAGTATTAAAATGTATGAATTCCTATGAATTAGCCACTTTTTCGCCAATACATAAAATATTTAGGTTTTGTTGCGAGAGTTAACGGATGTGTAAACGGAGTTACAGTTGTCTGTACTCAAAACTTTCCAAAAACACAAAGGAAAAATCTTTGTTGTGTAATCCTACCCTTATACCCTTTCACAGTACACCAAATTTCACACACTGCAACAGTCGTTATGTAAAATCACCCACTGCAGCACATTTAATTTTTTTTTTTTTAAATGTGCAAATATGAGGTCATTTCTATTGGTCGAGCACCTTCACGTGACGTCAATTCACAGGTTCACCAAACATAACTTTGGAACACTGTGAAATGCGATTGAGTTTCCAATGTGCCGCATTGAATGCTGTATAAGCACCTTTTATGTAAAATTACTGTAAATAAGCAAATTTAAGATGACCGAATAAACAAACAAACAAATGAATGCAAGAATAAAAAGAGACAGATTTAAAAACATTATTGATCTATTTATTTATGTCATTTATTTTAGTTGGGTCTTTCTTAAAACTTGTGTAATTTATGTTCCATTATAAAGCGCAACCAAATGCAAAAATGATTGTATTCTGACATGTTTCACAAACACTTCCCTTGATTAGCATTGGTCACTTAAATCAGATATCAAATTCATACTATTGGCTCAAACATAGACATTTCAATAAGCTATGAAGTTAACTTAGTATGAAGAATGCATAAACAATTCGTGAATAAAGCAAAGTTTCTATCTAAGTGTGTCGAAAAAAGTAGATGCAGTGGATTTTTGGGAACACAGTCTTGCAGGGAAACTGTTGGAGAAAATTTTATTCATTTGATTTTTATGTTTTAAAATGAGATGTGTGTGATGAAATTAGTCAGCTGGTGAAGGTGCATTTATGACGTCATAATTATCATAATATGGAGATTTCAACTTGTAAAACGCATGAATTTATTTTTTTAATTTGAATTTTTGTAATTTGATTACATTGCTAGAATTTTTTTTAGACATCAAAAATATAAAAATATAATAATATTAATGTTTCCATCGTGTCATCTTCTTGTATAAAAATCTGCCTCAACTGACCACATTTTTTAAATGTACTTTGTAAAGATATTTGTGTTTCCATCTGGTGTTTTTACATTTTTTTGCATTAAAATGTGTGCTAGCGTCTAGACTCAACCTATGAATGCCTTAATTAATTGACTTTATTCTGTATACTAAACTGGAACAGAACAAAGTATTTTAACAGAAGTAAATGAATGTGTTAAAAAGTGAATCTTTCATCTTTTGAAATTATTTACTCTCTGGAATCGTAAATGGGTAGACAGCATATGATTGTATATGTGAACTTCATCTTAGCCGATAAGCTAAAATCCACCATGGTTTCTCATCAAACGTGACAAAACAAAAGTTGCTGATTTCCTTTATTAGCATGTATTCAGTTATTTGAAATGAATCTGTTGTGGAAAACAATATTTTAGATGTTGTGGATGTGAAAAGAAATACTCTGTTTTGTGTGTTTTGGATATAGTCAGGTTTGCAGTCTAGAATGATTTATTCTAGTGAATATTTTAGTCTAGTTTTGTTTAAAGATACGGGTTTGAATCCTACAGTATCTAAACACTGAAACGCTTTCAGATCAGTGTGAAATGTTCCTGCGTATCATATTTGATTTTAAAGCTATATTTCTGCCTGAAACAGATGTGTAAAATTGTTCGATATGTGGACTTGTGCTGTAACTGTTGTCTCACTTTGGTAAATGCTCGTCAATATCCTTGATTATGTACTATTGCTTAATCATTCAATCAAATATGATAGCTTTCACATATATTATAACTATTACATGATGTGTATTTTGCATTTGTGTTATGCAGGGTTTAAAAAGCATAGGAAAATATATCTATATAAAAACAAATGTCTATTTTAAAGCCTTTTTCTGAATAAAATAAATGTCCTGGCTCCTGAAAGACTCGTTATTATTTTTAATTCATTGTTTTATGTCAAACTGGCAGTTATTGAGCACATTTGCTACTGATTTACATGAATATTAAAAACAGAATTGAATAATTTCCTGCATAATGCAACACTGATGTATAATTTGTCTATTTAAACTAATTATAGCACATTTCTGCTGCCACATGAATTTAACCTGAAACTGCTGCTGCTGTTGAGTACAGACATTCATGAAAAAGCTAATTAAGTCGACACTGTGGCAAACGAATGAAAGGTCAAAACTATATTTTATAGACGGACCACTGTTTGCGCATACTGGCAAGCTCAGCAGAAAAAAAACATATACTGTATATCAAATACAATTCATTAAGTGCAATGTCACCTTGAATCTGGAAGGTTGCCAGTGCCGTATTCCTGCTTTACTTATAGTTAAGAAAAAAAAAAAACTGCAAGTGCATTATCAAATTACATTTTAGTGAGAATCCTTGAGATGGACAAAAAAGTGCACTGTAAGCAATCGTATAGGGTTGGTATTTTTTTAAATTGCAATTATTTTTGAGCTTTGGTCAATTCAAGTTAAATAGAAAGCCCAGAAGAGATCGTTCATCAAAAATTAAACACATTGTCATCATAATGTTCATTCTGAATATTATTTCCACCATAGAATAACATAATAAGATAATTGCAAATTCTTAGTTTTCATCTCAATGTTCTGACATTTAATTCATTATTATGCATTGCCTTCTGATATTGGCAGTTTCTGAGGGTTTTCTGCTAATTTACACTTAAGTTGAAACTGTCTGATTGCTTAATAATGTTATGCATAATACTGCAAAGATGCATAATCGATTTGTTTAAACTAATTACTGCACAATTCTGAGTTTACATATCGCAGTTCTAGCTTTTATTTTATTTATTTTTGTAACTCTGGAAAAAAACCTTAAAATTGTGAAACAAAAAAAAAAATTAGATCACTTAATTATGAAATCACAAGTTGTCACTTTAAAAAAAAGTCCAAACTGTAAGATGTTAACTAATAAAAAAAAAATCTAAATAAACCAAAATCTAAGAATAAAAGGCATAAATGCATAATGTAAATTCAAAATTCAATGGGAAAAAAGTAATAAATGAGTAAACAATTCAGAAAAAAATACATGAGAAAAAAACCCTCAGAATTCTGTTCTCTCAGAGCTGAGAGTTTATAACTGCCAGTAAACTAAAAACAAAAAAGTCACACTTTGCATTGAAAATAAAACTAATATATATATATATATATATATATATATATATATATATATATATAT
>CAIGQV010018201.1:9980269-10007613 GCA_903798115.1 Danio jaintianensis | reverse complement strand
ACACTCTTTCCCTACATATCGCTATATATATATATATGTTTATATATATATATATATATATATATATATATATACATTCTTTGTTTTCATAAAAATATCTTCATTTGCATTTTGTAAAAGAAATAAAACCATACAGGTTTTTACAACAATGTAAGGCTGAGTAAATCACTCTTCATGAATATAAATTTTAGGCTAAACTAAAAATAATAAGAAATTATTCTTGTCACAAAAGTGTACACAATCCTTACAATTTTGTTTGTTATTCTGAAATGACTATTTCAGAAAACTTTGCTTTCTGCTTATGCAATAGGTCAAGGTTGTTTTACCTCTTCCAAAAAGACACTTTCTGTTTGTCCCTCTAATTACCTCTGCTTTTACCTTTTCTTCGTCTTTGAACAACATCATCCACAAATCACGTCCTCGGTCAGGTTATTCAAGATGCTTTAAAAATTGATTATGCTTCTAAGGAAACTAATGACCCTATCATCAATCAAATTATCTCACACACTGCATGGTATCTGAAGTTGCGGTAAATTCATTGTCAGGTTATACAACTTCACTGAAAAAGAAATTAATTTGATAAAATTACCATAATTACACAGCATTATAGTGATTATGTAACCATGACAACGACACAACCTTCAAAATATCATGAATATTGATTAGTTGATGTCTAGACTTCACCTATAATAAATAGAAATACAGTCAAATCAAAAATGGAATTATCCATTGCAAACAGTGACATGCATTTAATCCTGCAAAACAACATCAAAAGGTCTTCAAAGGAACATGCAAATGTTACACCAGTCTCTCTGGGGTTCAGTCACTCAAAAGCAACGTACAAATAATTCCAGAAAATTGGAAAGATTGAAAAGGCCTGAAGTGAAACTGTCCTGCTGTCTACAGTTAGAATAAAAAGAAAACAGAATGTGGAAAAAAGTTTAAAAACATTTAAAGATATACAAGTTACTTATAAGTTCCCTATCAGTTGGTCACTTTGTGTATTGTCTACCAATAGAGATACCACTTATGGAGCCAATCACTCTGACTTTTATGAAAAGGAACCAATAAAACTGGCAAGTGGAATCTGCATGTACAGCCACTCACCCACTTAGGAGTGCAGCGTTCCTGAGCTCCTGTGAAATTTCCCAGTCATAAAAAGGTGCATTCAGTGGTAGTTCCTGAGTCTGATGTTCTGTCCCTCAGCACTTCACTGGGCAAAATCTCCAGACAGACAGTATTGGACAGACAGACACACTTGGGTTCTTGGGTATGGAGGAAGTGTGAACCCCCTCAGAGATCTGCCTGCACCACCCTATCCAAGCTTCAGATACTGGCCCAACTTTTGGGGAGTTTGCTCTCTTATACTGCATCTAAGTGTGAGCTGTCATGCTCTGGCAAGAGTTCAGAGATGCTTCATTATTTGAGGTGCCTGTGTCTCTGTATGCGGGTCCCAAGTTGGACATCATCGCTGTGCCTTCCCTTCGCCATTGGCCTGGAGGTTTCCACACCTCCTGAGTGGGATCGGCTTAATGACGCTACGCGGGCAGAAAAAGGTGGCTAAACCCTACTTTCCCCCAACCCTTTCCTTCCGGAGTTAAACAAGGAGCTCAGGCAAGGGTGAAGGGCACATTTTACTGGCCAAACCTCAAGCTCCTTCACCCTCACCTTCCTTGATGGGGCAGCCATGAGGTACACATGTATCTCCCATGTGTAGAAGGCCATTGTTGTCAACCTCTGTCCGCAAAGTGCCTCTGCTTGTTGGAGCCATCTGCAGCTCCTTTCCAAGCTGTACATTTTTACATCTCTGAATACCAGATCTTACATTGCTGTGGGCCAGGCCACCTTCAACTTGTGAGCTATGACCATGTACCTTGTCTACCAAGCCCAGGTCTTGGCCAAGCTGCAAAAGGGAAGTTCCTCCCCAGGGGTCATGCTACCGAGTATGGTCTCACGCATCGGTTGGGGACGACAATGTACAGTATACACTATTGGTCCAGGATTGCAATTCTCTGACTTAAGTCGACACTGTGGCAACCTGGCTGCAGAGGATGGACTGCTTCCTCTCGATCTTTCAGCCTCTCTGCACCATCCTTGGGGCAAGATAAGTGCTGCTTCCCAGGTCAGGCCCTCTCACTTCACTTGCTGCCCATGGTTGATTTATCAGTGATTGCTCCATTGGTGCCTCTTGAACAGGCTCTGGCGGCTTGGTAAACGCTGCTCAGCCCATCTCGTAGGCTCATTCGGACAATCTGGCTTGGCTGTGCAATTCAGTCCATCAGACGGCCTCCCAAGTTCAGGGGCATGTATTTTACTACTGTGCATACCACAGCAGTCCCTGTCTTGATGATCAGATTTCTATCCTCTTGGGGAAGGATGAATTTGAGCTGATTCCTCAAGCCAAGATGATGACGACTAATCCTGTTTTTTTGTAAAGGTGCATTCAGTGGCAGTTCCTGGCTCTTGGGTTGGTGTATTTTGAATTGCTATCTTATGCACAAGATGTTATGCAAAATGATCAGAGAAAAGATGCATTCGTCCTCAAGACTGGTTTCCAGTTTTGACCTGAAGGACAAGTGTTTTTTACACCCCTGATGTAAAGGAAAAGCGTATGCTCTTTTTTTGGGGGTTGGAGCTGGACTCCATTACTATAATGGCAAAAGTGGAAATAAAACATTTTTGTTGCTTCTATAAACAAAATCAGACCTTAATGTAACATGTGACAGTACAGATCCTTGTTTATTCTCCAGAACACTGTGAACAAGAAATACTTTATTGAGCAACATCATTACTCTATGCATTGTGCAAAAAGCAGGCTCCCATGATGACCCACACTGAAGTTATCACTACTTTAACTTGTCGTTTGTGACATGACACAAAAGAAAATGGACCGTAGCAGATATAACTCTCCAGCTAAAAGCATCTTTGTGCGGCGTTTATATCACAACAAAGCAAAATCAAGGACAAAATAAATTACACAAAATCTACACAATACATGAGCCTCAACATATACTGAAATTGAGACTGATTAATGACACACTCTAAATATAAACTTACAACCAGCAATTGTACAAATTGCCCACTATAGTCCCTATAAGAGCTTTCAGGCTTGTTGAGAGAGCCATAATTTGAAACAATGGGTTTGATGTGATTATCACTGTGTTACAGTCTATCTGCCCTGTGAACCACACACACCTCCTACCATTGCGTTTCACTGACTATAACAGGAATGGTCTCATTTTTTCCATTCATGACACTCACAAGCAGATGTAGTGTGTTTTACAAAACCCATCAATGTTACAGTAGGTGAAAGTACAAAATGTATGTAGATATTGCTACACAATTAATAAATAATATTTTAATTAAATATAAATATAATGTATAATTGACATTCCCACAATTGAGGGTTAGCCATATATAGACAATATTCAAAGTCATTTTTTTTAAGAACATGTATCCCTAATTTCTCCCATTCTCTGACATTTATAACAATTACAATATATTGGAGAAATCATAGACATACTCAATCACATCTCTCTTGAGATTCACTCAAAAAATGTTGAATTTCAAGATGAACATGAATTTGATGTTTTGAACTATATTCAACAAATTGCTATTAACACATTAAATCATTTCATCCTAGAAAGCACTGTGCCAAAGCCCATGTTTTGTTCTGTGTCATTGTCCTCTTTTGTTCACACACTTTCCCCTCAGGGATAATTATTCACACAAGATGGACATGATCTACTGCAGGAAAAAAAACAGAGCTGTAATTATATTAACTTGGCTTTAGCCTCACTTATAAAACCTGAGATAAAGTTACAGTCTCTCTTTTTTTTGCCACCACAGAACAAGAGCTCATTTTATCAAACAGCATTTTCAGGCTGAAATTAATAGGCCAGAAAATAAGTTGCTCTTGAGATTAATACATCCATTATGCCTATTTTTCATACCTCATTTATCCCAGTTTCTCTCTTTTCATCAGTTCAGTTTTTTTTTCTCGCTTTTTTCTCAGAGCATGACACATTTAAAATAACAGTTTATCATGACGTGCAGTTTTATAATCCTAATCAGCTCATTTTCAGCCACAGCCAAAAGTACAAAACAACAGTGTTTATTTTATGCAGTAGAGAACCTGATAATTCAGAGGTCTGCTGGACTAGAAGATTTTTGCATAACATGGACATAATATATAGTTAGCCTGCCCTAAAAAAGTTATATATAATATATATTATGCAGGGTCTCACTATAAATAACAACAAAAAATACTATATGCAAATTATATATTAGAAAATATATACAGTATATAAATATATATATTTTTATTTACAATAAGAATTACAATGCACATGGAATATAAATCCAATATATAATTTCTTTTGTTTTAATAACTTCCTAATTTGTTTTATATTTCATGTACAATTTTATAGAAACACATATATACATATTTACGAAAAATCACGTGACAAAAAAAGAAAATGTTATGTAATGTAATATAAAATGTGAATGCCGCTGCAAATTCAGTGCCATCACCCAAGCATTTTCTAGACAAGTAAAAATGATTTGATGATTTGATATAGATGTTTTGTTTTGAGAAATGATGAGTCAAATTTAAGTGAACAGAACGATACTGGCAATGGAGATGAGGATCCAAGTGCAGTTTATTTAAGAGATTAGTCAGGCAAGCAACGATCAAAACAGGGACAAACAGGAGTATACATGAAATGCAAGAGTGTATTTAAAAGCAGGCAAATGATCAGGGCAGATGGCAAAAACAACAGGAAGGCTAAACAAAACAGGGGTCAAAAACATGACAAGAATAATGCTTAGAAATGTTAACAACAGTATAACAAGACTCAGCAAAGAGTGTGTGTGAATGAGGTGTCTTTATAGTAATTATTCCATCATGAGCTTCCAGCTGTGTGTGTGTAATCGGAGGAATCAGGAACTGGTGTGTAAGTGCAAAAACGTATGGGAGTTGTATTTAATATAGTGGCAGATGTGTAGTTCTCCAGCGATCTGCACAGGTTAGATCTAGGTCTAGAAAGTTCTTCTTGATTTAAGAATTTTTAGGACTATAGAAACAAAACAAAAAGTAAAAAAAGCATTTTTTGCAGTGATCAGAATAATAAATGTACACATTAAAGCAGAAAACAGTTGTTTTAAATGTTATAATATTTCAAAATTTTTATTTTTATTGTATTTTTATCAAATAATATGCAGCCATGTGATACAAGACTTCTGGTAGTATTTTTATTTATTTATTCATTCATTCATTTTTCTATTTATTTGTTTGTTTAATTTTACTGGTAATGTATAAATATTGCAATGTTGTTGTCACACCAACAATTAGAGTTAAAAACGGAGTTTAATAATATTTCAGTCTTTACTGTTGCTCTGGTGTTTATAGCGAGTCCCTGAAGTTGACAGTGCCATAAAGCTCTCCGTCTACCAAGGTTATTGTATTTTTATCATCTCCAGTGCCTCCCTTTGAAACTCCATATTTAGAGCCATTTCACATCCAAATCACCAGTCTTACCGTGAAACCAATAAAACACAGAAACGCATTCCTAACAAGCAGGTTTGTATCCAAGGGTAAGCTAATTCATCCCAGAAACCCCCATAATTCAATATAAAGCAGTATCTTATCGACTGACCCACAGGCTCTGTTTAGATGCTTTGCAGAGATAAATCCAAGACACAGCAGGTGAATAGGGTTGAAAACAAACAAACTAATAGTTGTCACCATACTTCAGTTGACTCAATTGCAAGTTTTGTATTTGTATTAGAAATATTGCATGTTTTGAATTTGAAATTATGGTAACACTTTAGTTTAGGTCACAATTCATGCTATTAACTACTGGCTTATTAGATATTAACGGTTTATTAGTACTTATAAAGGATGATCTTATTCTAAATCTCTAGTCTTACCCAAAACCTTAACTTCTACTTTCCTAACTATTAATAAGCTGCTAATTAGTAGTTTATTGAGGTAATTGTCTTAGTTAATGGTTTGTTAACAGCGTGAATTGTGACTTAATATAAAGTGTTATTGAAATGTTCAAAAATACTATTACGTTTTTTTTTTTTTACAATGAAAATTTTCCAATGATTTATCAAATTTCTTAAACTCTTAACGCATCAACACACCCAGAACACTGAACAGCTAATTCATGCTCAACACTCATTTTAAATTAGTAGTTTGAACAAGCAGCAAAAAAATTTTTTTTGAGTGCAGCTGTCGAGATGCCATTTTTATTTATTTATTTTTAACTGTCAGAAATGGAATACGCAGGATAGAGGGATATTGAAGATGGCAAAGTACACATCTATGCTGCAGACGTGCCTTGATGCCCGACTTGGAATAATATATATTTGCTGTATTCGTTTAATCTAAAAAGTTAAAATCTTTTTATTTTTTTGGAGAGTGTAGTAGCTCTTATTCATCAGTACCCAAGCTCTGGCCCTTCTTTGAATGCCACGTATTCAAACTCTTCTTCTTGTCCTGGTATTGTCTTCCTCTCCTAGGTAGAGGCTTTTTTTTTAGCTCTTTGTTAATTTTTCATACAAAATAAGCCCAAAGGGGTCCACTTTTACTTAATACCTTATGCTCATGTTATTGAAAGAACCTCAGCTTCTAAATGTGTTTACTAGGACAAGCTATACATGATTATGGTTAGCAGTGAAATAAAATATACTGGTTATATTTCTAAACTCACAACATGAACAGCTGGCTTTAAGTTAGGTTGTTATGTTATGTTATCTGTTCTGACAGCATTGGACAATTTGACATTAAAATTACTTTGTTTTGGTCTTGGCTGTGCTTGTGTGTGAGCATTTGTTTTAAATTTGTGTTGACTGTATGCATCTTGTGTCAGAGCAACAAGAAGTGTGTTAATTCTGTAACACTTTACAAGAAGTTGGAATTACTTAATGTATTTACTAATGTCACGATCACCAGCACTATCACCCGGACTACAATTCTGCCACTGAAATGAGCTACAAATCCCATCATTCCCTGCACTCATACACCTGGCCCAGATCTCCTTTGATTGCAAAGACACATCTGAAACTTGTGAAGACTGATTACTATGATTATAAAGACACCTCATTCATACACACTCTTTGCTGAGTCTTGTTTATCTGTAAGAGAGCATTTCAAAGCGTTCTCTTGTCCTGCCTTCTGTGGTTTTGACCTTTGCTTTGTTTATTGTTTTATGTTGTTTTGCCGCCTGTCCCGACTGTTCGCCTGCTTTTCTGACTACGCTTTGGATTACCTGTATGCTCCAGTTTGCTCCTGTTTTGACCATTGCCTGCCTGACTATTCTGTTTAATAAAGCTGCACGTGGATCCTCACCTCTGTTGTCCCCAACTCGTTACAGATAACATGAACAAACAATGAACAATATATTTACTACAGTATTTATTCATCTTCGTTAACACAAGATAATGAAATTAAAATTGTTCACTGTAAATTCATCTCAACTCAGTAACTAATGTAACAAGCATAACGTTTAATAATGCATTAGTAAATATATTATTATGGTTAATAAATGCTGTACAAGTACTGTTCATAATTAGATTAACATTAAAAATGAAACCTTACTGTAAAGTGACCGTTAATTGTATAGCCACAATCAAATGAGTTGAGTTTTGCAAAACTGTAAAAAAAAAAAAAAAAAAAAGAAATGCCAATATTATTATTTTTTTATGCAAATGAGACAGTATTTAAATATGCACTAATTTGCATATTCTTCTAGCACAAAATTCTGAATAAGGTCAGGTTAAAAATTGTTTTTTTACACAGTCAAATGAGTTTTACACAGGGGCTTTTGTATCTTTCTATCACTTAATAATTAAAAAAAAATACTGCAAACAGCTAGAAAAAAAAATCTAATGATAGGTTAATTACCTAATGATTTCTCAATCAGAGTATACAGATATGAAGAAAAGTTTGTAGAATGAAGTGTAGATTTGTGGCACTATTAATTTTGACAAAACAACTTGGGCATGTAACAATATGTATTTTAATTCAAGTCTACAGGCAACAAATTGATAAACATTTTTTAAAAATTGTACTTTGGATGTTTACTTTAGCTTAGACTGAAAAAAAAACAACAAAAAAAAAAAAACTTAAAGAAAAGTCAAAAAGCCCCAAATCTCGCAGGTTAATTGATATAGCTTAAAGTTATATGGCTTGTGTTTCTCTTCATAACTTTGTTGTTGTTGTAGAATAGTAACACATTACGCAAGAGACACTTCTAATCATATGCCACTCACCAAAGGAGATTTTACTCCTTTAGGATTGTTGCGCATTCAAAGCGAATATAGCACAGGTGTCGAATTCAAAGAGGGAAAACAAGGGCGCGCGAGCTGACGCAGCCTTCCCGGGGTGGATAAATATATCAACACCACAGAAAAGCTCACTCACTCGCTTTGTTGTTAATAAATTCAGACCCCATCAATCGCAGTTTGCAAAGAGTACAGAGGCTTTTTTCGACAAGACACCAACCTGGAGAATAGTTTATCCATTAAGCAAATGTATTTCCTGTGGAACGGACAGCTGCTTTTCCGTTTTCAAATGGTGTGTGACATCATCCCGCTGCTAAATGGCCATGGTTGTATTGTTGTCAGTGAAAAGGAGATTTTAAATTAAAAACATGTATGAATGGAATGATGGTAAACAAAACAAAAATAAACGTCCTTTCTTTTGTAGCATCCTTGTTATTGGTTCGATATGACAATGAATTGTGTGCCTCATGAGAATTATACGTGTACACAAAATAGCACTTGAGAAGATAAATTCAATCTTTTCCACATAAAGATTCTTTTGAAACACAGCAGTGGACCTTGAACACACTTAAAGATGAACAGATAGCAAAGAAATTCATAATTCACCTCCTATAAACTACAAGATGTTGCAGTTTCTTCGGTTTCAGTTCCTTTTCAAGTGTTCTTCAGTTTGTCCACAATTGTGCTGTAAAATGCTACTTAAAAAATAATGCTATATGTATTAATATATATTATAGTTTTATATAAAAGCAGTTTTTATTTAATTGTAAAAATATAACAAATGCATTAAATGCATATATTTAATACATACAATTCAATTTAATGCATATTGATTAACCTTGGGTGATTCATTCCACATGTGCTGGCCCGATTAAGCAGGGACTACTGAAGGAAAGTGAGTGATTAACATAGACATTCACCTTAACATGTCAAGCTGTGATGTCTAATCATACAAACAAAGCACATTCAAACTATCTAAATAAAAAAAAAGATTAAACTGTGCACGTACTTAAAAATATTTAAAATTGCCACCTCAAAATAGTTAAAACAAAACTGTCAGCTCAACATTGTTGTCTACATTAATTACAAAAATGCATTCGAAATTTTAACCTCAACACAGTCAAACAATGAGTGGCTACACAAACTATGAAAACACTTTCAAAATTGCCACCTCAACACATAAATATATCTATGCAAACACATACAAAATACAACTTAATGGTCAAATGTCTATGTTTAAAATCAAAACATTGGTCAACATGGTACAGCTGTGTGTTGGTCAAAATATGCATTCTACTGAAACTGGTGTCTCATAAAACTGTCTAAACAACAAAACAACATTCAAACTTCTCAACTCAACACGTGCACTAACAAAACTAAATTATGCTCAAATTTTGTCTTGGCATAATAATGAAACATTCAAAATTGCCAACTTTGACAATAACATTTACTGTTTTTTATTTATTTATTTATTTTTTACTTTTGGTCATGATTACATTGTATGGAATGCCAACATTTTGTGAGTGAATGAAAACTACTTCAATTTTATGTTTCCATCTTGTACACTTAAAGGGCTCTGTAGCCACAATGAAATTGTGAAAACTGTATCTGAAATCTGAATTAATTGTTGAAATGTAAAACAATGTGCTTTAAAGTTGAACATTAACTGCTGTTTGCAACCATTAGACATATTTCTGTGTATAACAGGCTTTTCAGTAAGACTAAAATATAATGTGGGTCTCGATTTTAGTCATTATTAATTTGATTGTATAGAAAAAGACATTTTATTAATCTAATTGAATGCTTATTTAGCAATATTACATACAGTAAATGCATGCAATAAACAACTGAGGCAAATAAAAAAAAATAAAACAAATCCATTGTTAATTAATCTGCCCCAGCTTATTGTCAATGCATGTCAGTCAGCCTACAATTTTGCAAAACATAAAATACATTTCTATGGTGAAAAGAAACAAAAGTTTTTGTGGCATCATATACTGCCTCATAGTGTCTATTTTACCTAAAAACTGCAGTAATACAATCCTTAAGTACGTTTTGGTATATCACAAACAATGTAGGCTGAAGCACGTTTTTAGAATGAGCCTGTGTGCTGGGAATATATTTGCTAAAAATCTAAATATAAAGAATCTGATCTAAGAGCATCTCCTGATAATGACAGTCCATTTACACCACAGTCAGAAAGCAACATCTCTGCATGCATTAAAAGAACTCTGAGATCTTCCTCTCAGCTGTCCATTGATTCTGGTGCAGATAATGAATCCAAACCTCACAGGCTAATTTCATTACAAAAACTTGATTTAATCTGGAGGCCTGAACAAATAAGGTTCACCCCACTAAACAAAACAGCCAAGACGGATCTATCTCCCAGGCACATCCCTTTGGATACTGACAAATTATATTTGAAAGGTACGAAACACAAGGTGAAAAACAACATTCAACAGCCCCTAGACAAACAATTAAAAAAAAAAACCTAGATAATACAAGAATGTGTTTCATTTACTTTAAACAACTAAGAAATCAATAGGAGGTTAAGTAAAGTAAGAGTATAACACTATGCGATGTAATGAATGGAGGGAGATCAGACATAATTGATTAATTACAATCTAATTGAGAGGGAACACAAAGAAGCCAGCTTTCTGTTGCTTAAATATTTGCAAATGATATAGATTATCAAATTATTAGACATTTTTGCATGATCAAATCCCTCAGAAGCACAGAAGTACACTGTTAACAATTTCCTGTAGAATCTAAGTAACTTACTGTAAATTAATTACAGCAAAAATACTGTATTTACATTTACAGCTTATCTTGCTGTATATGCATTTACACTATTGTGTATCTTTACTGTAAAATATACAGTAATTTTTTTACAATGCAACTTTAAAATGCAGTAGCATACTGCATAACTGTCCTACAGTAAACTTCAGTTCATATTACAGTTAAATATTGTGTAATTTACAAAAATCATTAACAGTGTACTGTGAAAATATGCAAACGCTGCTTTGTTTACATTTTGTATGTGTGCAGCACTAGCTCTGCATTCACTTTGTAGAATGACAATACAGATACTGTCACCTGCAGGTAAGGAAAGATACGTACACCCACTCCTGCAGGTGCAGAACGTACATTCTCATTTTAGACCGTTTGGTGTATTCATGCACATAATTTTGGTCCAGATGGGACCAGACGCAAACAACAAGAGGTGACAACACAGTCAGGTTTCGTCACCACTTGTTCTTTGACATCAGCTTAGTGTATCCCCAGCTTACTGAAGAGTTTTCTCATGCATAAACTGAAATGACATACATTAAAAGTTCGATCCTTGGATTTAAGAATCAGTGTTGAATTAAAGATATATTTGAAGATTTAGTTAGGAATGTGAAGTTGTTCAAATGTGTTTGGTACAGTACACAAGTGCAACGTGTTATAGGCTATAAAAGCGGTGTAAATCAGACATTTTATCACAAAGCAATATTTGTTTAGTCAGTGGGTTACTGATTGAGATAAGAATGAATGACATGTTTACATATGTAACTCACAATTAATTCATATCATTATCATAACATTTATACCATTTTTATAATAGCGTTAGAAATAAACAAAGGAAAATAATAAACAAAAAATAGAAAACAACAAAATTCAGGCACTCAAGCTGTAAAATATATTAGTTTAGAAAAGGAGCATTCTAAATACTACAATAAAATGCAAAACAGCTACAAAAACCCATTTTCCCCATGGTTCCTTTTCTGATACATTAGATCTCAAGTATTTCAGCTGGTACTGGCAACACTTGCAAATGTTTCTTTTTGCACTTTATACAAAGTTCCTTTTGTCAGGTTTTTTTTGGGCTGCTCCTATGACTGCTTTGATGTTGTGATGGCAAATTTACAATATGGCATGAATGCAGACGGATGCTAGCATTACATAAAATTGCACAGAGTGTAAAACTTACAGTATTATTTATAATTTATCAACTAATTAGGTCCAATTAAGTGGTCTTAATTAATATTTACTTCGATCAGAAAATAGTTACAATGTACTTATTGTGTTCATATAGTATAGAGGTAAGGTAAGGTATGGGTAGGTTTAAGGTAAGAGTCGGGTCAACAATGTAATTCTAAATGCATTAATTACAGATGTAATTACAAGCATACCATTTTTAAAATATTAGTACAACGTCAAAACATGTATAATAAAAATATGTAATAAGTGCATTGTACTAAATGACTAATTTAAACGCAAGTACATTGCAATTAAGGCCACTTGATTTACTGTAAAGTGGGACCAATCATTATTTTAAACCTATGATCAAGCAGTATAGACAAGTTTATATGCCACACCTGTCTGTACAATTTTGATGCGGTCTCATGGCATTTGGTATCTGCTGATCTTTGACTGCTGACTCATGTCTGCTGAAATAATTGCTTTGTCAAAAAGGGTCGCAGGTTTGTTCTGATGGGGTCATGGTCTGCAGGGAACACAACAATGGTAAATGTAAATAGCTTCCTACTTTTCTACTGACTGCGGTCAGATATAAAGAAATACTAAGAGCAGAAAACCAAACAGACATGGTCTTACAGATGCTTATTTATTGCATGTGTCTATACATTCTAATGGAATGCAGTGTAACATTCAGGCTAGAGATTGTGCCTTCAGAGAAGCAGATGAGCATATATTTCAAACCTGATGTTTTACATATAAAGACAAGTACTGAGGCATTGTTATCACTAGTACATTAGAAAAGTTCATACCAACCTGGTTCTGAAATGTGCCGGATAAGTTGAATGTGCACCAATGAAATAGAAACCTAGATCAGAAGTATTGCTGGAGAATCTTAATTGTTCACTTTCAGCACAAACAGGTTGTTTGAAGTCAGGACAAAGAGTCTTTCGTTAGTGGCCCTGAATCCCAGTACAGGGTCACTGGTGTCTAAATTGGCTACCTGCTGCTTGGCAACCTGACCAACCTGGCGACCCTGCTTCCGGTTGAAGAGCACCGTGTCGACCGGCGAGGGCTGGCGATAAATGAAGACGCGTCTGAGGCACTCACAAAGAGCAGCGTAGGAGAAGTTGGGGGCACAGGTGGCAAACTTTTTATCACGTTTTGAAGCCTGAACATAACCTAATGAGAGAAAAGACCAAAGAATGAGGATTTACTGTATAAGATGAGATGGATGCAAAACACTGGGCCCGATTTATTAACAGCTATCTTGCATTTAAACATAAAAAACGTGTTAAAAATACTACTGTCAAGACTTATTAAAGATGCAGAGAACTACGTTGCTATCATTTAGCAATTTTATGTACAGTCGAGGCCAAAGGTTTTGAGAATGACAAATATTAGTTTTCACAAAGTTTGCTGCTAAACTGCTTTTAGATCTTTGTTTCAGTTGTTTCTGTGATGTACTGAAATGCAATTACAAGCACTTCATACGTTTCAAAGGCTTTTATCGACAATTACATGACATTTATGCAAAGAGTCAGTATTTGCCCATCTTTTTCAGGACCTCTGCAATTCGACTTGGGATGCTCTCAATCAACTTCAGGGCCAAATCCTGACTGATAGCAACCCATTCTTTCATAATCACTTCTTGGAGTTTGTCAGAATTAGTGGGTTTTTGTTTGTCCACCCGCCTCTTGAGGATTGACCACAAGTTCTCAATGGGATTAAGATCTGGAGAGTTTCCAGGCCATGGACCCAAAATTTCAACGTTTTGGTCCCCGAGCCACTTAGATATCACTTTTGCCTTATGGCACGGTGCTCCATCGTGCTGGAAAATGCATTGTTCTTCACCAAACTGTTGTTGGATTGTTGGAAGAAGTTGCTGTTGGAGGGTGTTTTGGTACCATTCTTTCTTCATGGCTGTGTTTTTGGGCAAAATTGTGAGTGAGCCCACTCCCTTGGATGAGAAGCAACCCCACACATGAATGGTCTGAGGATGCTTTACTGTTGGCATGACACAGGACTGATGGTAGCGCTCACCTTTTCTTCTCCGGACAAGCCTTTTTCCAGATGCCCCAAACAATCGAAAAGGGGCTTCATCGGAGAATATGACTTTGCCCTAGTCCTCAGCAGTCCATTCGCCATACTTTTTGCAGAAGATTAATCTGTTCCTGATGTTTATTTGGAGAGAAGTGGCTTCTTTGCCGCCCTTCTTGACTCCAGGCCATCTTCCAAAAGTCTTCGCCTCACTATGAGTGCAGATGCGCTCACACCTGCCTGCTGCCATTCCTGAGCAAGCTCTGCACTGGTGGCACTCCGATCCCGCAGCTGAATCCTCTTTAGGAGACGATCCTGGCGCTTGCTGGACTTTCTTGGATGCCCTGAAGCCTTCTTAACAAGAACTTTCCTTGAAGTTCTTTATGATCCTATAAATTGTTGATTTAGGTGCAATCTTAGCAGCCACAATATCCTTGCCTGTGAAGCCATTTTTATGCAATGCAATGATGGCTGCACGCGTTTCTTTGCAGGTCACCATGGTTAACAATGGATGAACAATGATTTCAAGCATCACCCTCCTTTTAACATGTCAAGTCTGCCATTCTAACCCAATCAGCCTGACATAATGATCTCCAGCCTTGTGCTCGTCAACATTCTCACCTGAGTTAACAAGACAATTACTGAAATGATCTCAGCAGGTCCTTTAATGACAGCAATGAAATGCAGTGGAAAGTTTTTTTCAGGATTAAGTTAATTTTCATGCAATTCATCTGATCACTCTTCATAACATTCTGGAGTATATGCAAATTGCTATTATAAAAACTTAAGCAGCAACTTATCCAATTTCCAATATTTATGTAATTCTCAAAACTTTTGGCCACGAAGCAGATTTCCATTCAGATGCAGCATTTATGAGAGAAGAATATTTAAATGAATCATGCAGCAACACTTGTTAAACGGATAGTTCACACAAAAATGAACATTTACTCTGCAGTGGTTCCAAAAGACTTGAAGTGTATAAATGTCTTATGAGTTTATTTATTCTGTTGAACACAAAAGAAGATATTTTGAAGAATGTCAGAAACCGGTAACCATTGACATCCACAGTAGGAAAAAACAAATGGTTACCAGTATCAAGTTTCTTCAGAATATGTTTTATTCGTGTTCATCAGAATAAAGAAAGTTAAACAGGTTTGGAAGAAGTGAAAGGTGAATATATGATTTCACCCATTTTCAGTTTTTGGTTGAACTATCCTTTTAGGCCTGGTGGTAGTATATTTAATGGTATTTGTGCCAATTTAAAAAAAAAAAAACGTAGTATATAAATGTATTTTTTTTACATGCCACGTAAAAAAAAAATGGCACAAATTGGCACATATAATTCATTACTTTATAATGATATTAACATTGTATCTTAAAATGAATACAAAGTTTCATGTTCTAAACATACATATTTACTTTCCTTCCCTAAAGCTATTGACCTTATTCTTCAACATGGAAGTGCGCTCGTTTTTGTGATTGTTTTAGAACTTCCGATTCAGTTGCCTATGGGAGATGTGACTAGGAATTATAAATGGCAGAAAACGGTCAAACTAATAGCTCTACATAAAAAGTAGAATAATATAATAAAAAAAATCAGTTTGCGACATCAAGCAGCATAATGAGCTATTTTTAATGTCAAAAAATAAATGGAAGTGAATGACACCGGAAGTCTCGAGCCAAAAAGATTCCAATGGCTACGCCTGCTCATACGTGTAGAATAAGGTCAATAGAACACCTGATTGTGTGTTTAAAAATGAGGGAAATTCAACCAACAGAAACTGAATCTCATGCATATTGTGTATCGGAGACGGCTTTACAGCAGAAGCATGCTTGGATTTGTTTGACTGTTCTGATTGACAGCTCCTGCATTTACCGTTCACCACAGAATAGAAGCACAGAATTCCGCTACATTTTTCTTCTACATTTAGTGTAACGTTTGATTGAGAGAACCAGTCATTAATCTGAGTGGACCTGTGGTACCCTGGGCATTACATACTTAGTCAGGAATATACCATCTTGCTACTGTATTATCTAAAAATGATCTCAGAATTATGTCAAAGAGCAAAGACTTAACTTAAGTCTTCCATTAATAGCAATTAGCTGTGGAATCTGCACCAATCATGACCATCTAATCAGGTCTGTTTCTTTTTTCAGTTGGGTCCTGATTTCAATTAATAGGCTTCAAGGTAGTACACTTATGGCATTTCATTGTGCTACTTGGGTCCAGCTCCAACTTTCAAGCAATAGATGTGTCCAGGTCAGTTTCAGGTAGTACATTTCCATTTCTGTTTGGATTTGGGCATGAATTTTGGCCCCTTGAAGATTTTTAACTTGCTCTGTTCAAAGTAGATTGCATTGGTCATTGTGGAATTGAGCTGCTGTGTCTGTGGTCATTTATTTGCACACTTACAGAACCTGTCATTCCTATGTTTTAAAGGGGTGGTCCACTACGATATCATATTTTAAACTTCAGTTGATGTGTGATGTTGCTGTGTGGACATAAACAACATCTCTGAATGTAAGATGCTCAAAGTTTAATGCAAAGGAAGACATTGGCTTTTAAAGAGTTAGCTTAGCAAAGCCTACAGCGAACGAATTTGGGGACTACAAAAAAAAATACATCCGGGCTAATGAGATCACAAACGTTCCAGGTTACGCGCATTCACTGCGCATACATCTCGCGCAGAAAAGGGGCGTGGCCACAGACGCCTTAGTAGAGAAAGGAAAAGGCCATCCAAACGCTGCTATTTCCATGGATCTTGCTCTGTTTCACTATTTGTCCTTTCAAGGGATGTGACACAAAGAGAGAAGTGGTTAAAATTCATTTTTAATTATGTTCCAGAATATTATAAAAAAGATATAGCTCTCTGTGCAAAGCATTTTACAAAGGACAGCTTCCACAATTGGTCGCAGTTAAGTGCTGGATTCAGCCAAAAACTTCTCCTCAAAGAAGAAGCAGTACCTATGATAAAAGAAGAAGCTGTGGATTGTGAGCCACAACCTGTAAGTACTTCTTTTTGTTAAAATTGATATCTTACATGCATAGTTTCTAGCGTTCATTGTAGGCTTTGTAGTAGTAAGGACGTAAACAAGGATATAAACAACGAGAAACACGGTTTGTCACTAGCAATTATTATTAGCAATTTAGCTCATGCCTGCCAACATTTGTGCCCGAATTTGCAGCGATCAGATGCTATACCAAAACTGATGACCTGGCGTGGGGATAAAATTACGTTACGTTTTCCAGGAGAAATGACAAGACAGGAGGGTGGCAGGAGATGGGTGTGAAATACGAGAGACTCTCGGGAAAAACAGGAGTTTGGCGGGTATGATTTAGCTACAAACATATGTATCCGTTTTACCCCTGTAAACATCCACAATCTTCACCAGCGACCACAATGTATCGGTATGGGTCAGCATTCCGTGAGTTTTACATTTGAAATAATTGAGTATATTATATACAGCCATCCAAAGTCTCCCTGAGGCGCCGCCACCGCCCCCTCCCCTACTTGTTTTACTAGATGTAAAACAAGAAAAAGGGATGTACAACACTGCGGTCAAGCCAGCAGCACTTTAAAAAAACAGTCAAGACGGCCGCAATGCATTGTTGAGCACGCGTACTATTACGGTTATTTCGTGAAGCGTTTTACTCAGAATAAAGAAAATACCACATCATATCATTTATTCCTTTTTCTGCAACATATTTTTCATTATTTATTTATTTACAAAAGTGCGATGTTTTCAGAATAGGTTTGTCGGTGCTTTCATTATATTTTCATTTATTTATTCAGCATAAACATACTCTTTATAAACTCTTTTTCATTTGTCCTAGCTTACTACAGTACAATGTCATTACGATTGCATTTTTATGATGTGGTTAAAACTCAGAAAGTGAACGAAAAACCAAAGTAGACCGTTTTACCTGCTATCTATTAGAAACGGAGACTTTACAGCCATCTTATAATGTATCATTTCCTATATACACTACTATGAGATGCTGAAATGAAATGCTGATGGCTTGACCACATTCCTCCTCTTACCAACAAACAAAAAAAACCCATACCATTTAGAAACATCTTGCAAGAGTCGCGTTTGCATGGGTTCAGCTGTGTCCTCTTCATTTTCTGTGTCTGACTTAGGCTCAAACTGATAGGGCTTCACTGACATTATTTACAGTCTGACAGACAGCATGCAGGAGAGGCATGACATTTCCTAGTGACGTGAAGCCGATCGTCCAATCACAACACATTAGGTTAGCTGACTAATCAGAGCCCTTTGAGGGCGGGCCTTATAGGAGGAACCAGGAAATATGATGGTCGTTTCCATGTAAGCTCAGTAGCTGTATAAAATGAAGGTAAGATATGTGAACAAATAACGTGATGTTTTACAAATGAATCACGAACACACATTGTTTTGCGCCCCATAAACACAATCAAACCTTAAAAAAACCACTGTGGACCACCCCTTTAAGAGATTTACAGGTGTTCATGGCATTTTAAGGTGCTTCACATTGTTAACAAAAAAAAGACCTTACCGAGTGCATTAAAAGTAGAAATGTGCTCCCAGATATTGTTGTCCTGATCGGGACGGGGCTGCCAGAGTAATGCATCAACGTCATGCCGTAAGCAGAAAGCAGGCGTCTCGGAGGGGTCGATGTGCACAGAGAAAAGAAACTGGTTGCTTCCAAGGCTCACCTAAAAGTCAAGAAAATCAAACCCTTTTTTTAAATGTCATTTTTCAGATTATAGTGTCACAAGATCCATCAGAAATCATTCTAAAATGCAGATTTAATGCTCAAACAATATATAATTATTAGAAGTACTATTAATGTTGAAAACAATCTGCTTAATATTTCTGTTCAAAGCATTTTTCAAGATTGTGTGATGAATAGAAAGTAAATAACAGCTTTTAAGTGAAAAAGATAAGAGAGCTTTCGGATTTCATCTAAAATATCCTAATTTGTGTTCTGAAAATAAAGGGATTGGAACGACATGAGAGTGAGTAATTAATAACAGAATTTTCATTTTTGGGTGAAATAACCCTTTAATTAACGTAGTAAAAACAACTCTCTATGGAGGATGAGAGCTCCAAGATTTCATCTAAAATATTTTAATGAAGGTCTAAGGAGATTGAAACGACATGAGAGTGAGTAATTAATAACAGAATTTTCATTTTTGGGTGAACTAACCCTTTAGTAAATGTGGTAAAACAACTGTCTATGGAGGATGAGAGAGCTCTAGAATTTCATCTAAAATATCCTAATTTGTATTCCGAAGATAAATGAAGGTCTCAGGTGATTGGAAAGACATGAGAGTGAGTAATTAATGACAGAATAAAACTTGTGAACAAACCCTTTAATAAACACTCCCTTGCATGAAAATAAATAAATAAATAAAAGTTACATTCCAATTTGATAGACTTTAAATTCTTTATACTGAGACTTTTGCAACCTGTTCAGGATAATAATTTTGAATCATAAGATCACACACAAATGAATACATTCACTCTGTGCGTTTGCCTCTTTATGTCTTCAAATTGCATCTTCTCAATAGCGACGAAAGCTGGCACACAGATTAGATATGAAATGGATATTGAATTCTTTTGAGTCCATTTTTCATTGTGCGGTCTGCCTATTATGCCATCACTCTACCAGAAAATGACATGAGAAAGAAAAAAGATCTCCACACATATTCTCATAAAAAGATCCAATCATGGCGCACCCATCTGAAATGACAGCAGGATTGAAGCGTCAAGAGTAAACAACAGCAACAGCAAAGATGGTGGCAGCTGCATAAGCCAACCAGCATCATCGTCACATCCACATGACATAATAGACCTCTCTTATTACAAATCACAGCCATTTTCATGTTACACTGAAAAATCCTAAGTGTTATGACTCCAATTCTCAGTAATGTTTGTAGCTCTGCTTTTACACTTCAGCAAATGGATTTCAGGAGAACATTTCCTTTAAAATGCTATTCATGAAAGCTCATCTACCTCTTTTCACTGGACTAACTGCACATTAAATTCAGAGCAATATGTTTGGGCCGTTATTCATGACTGATGGCAGCTTCACATGCTCAAATGCCTCTTCAAATTGCCAGCACTGTCATTTAGACGTAAAATACAGCTGAACTACTTCTATATATCGCTCTCTATAGATTAGCTTTTGGAATTCGATTATTAGTTGATTTGTCAAAAACGTGTCAGTTTCGAAAGAGAATAAATGATGAGACGTTACGTAAATCTTTAGATGTCAGAAATTGAAAGCATTTCCTGCATACAGAAGATATTGCAGGACTTTAACTGAACATCAGATGTAGAATAGAATATACATTCATAAATCTTGAATAAATGCAAATTTGAATAAATATTTTCTTAGAATAAATCTCAAAATAAATATAGCAATTATTAGGCATGATTTAAAAAGTAGAAAGAAAATTAGACAATCATAGTTCCTTATCTGCATTTATGCGTATTACTGTCGGTCAATGATATAAACATTTGTAAACAGTTATTTGCAAGTTATAAGCTAAGTTTCAGTTTTGTATTAAGAAATTAAATATTATATATATATATATTGCAAAACATGATCTCAATGTCAGTTTTATTTTCTAATATTGTGCAGTCCTATACTAGACACTTTATTGCAATCACTAAAACATTCTAATAAAAAATAAAACATTTATGAAGTGTGCTTCACACAGGTGAGTGGGCTTGACAAACCACCTGTAGAAACACTCTTCTCTCTATATGCACCGGACACTTAAACTCTAGCACTTAATTCTCTGAGCACTAACAGTTCCTTTGTATAACTACCAGCAATTTTGTTGAATTGCTGAATGCCTCCTCAATTATAAGTTACTTTGGACAAAAGCGTCTGCTAAATGACTAAACAGAAATGTACATATATGTACAAATGTACAAGATACAATTTTCACATGTTTCAGCACTAACACACAAACAGCTCTAACTGATTCCAGGAGTTTCAAAGTAGCATTGTGCGCCAAGCGAAAAACACAAACTCTTATACTGTATACATAAAAACAGAACATGCTCACATTTTAATTAAACTTGACTATTTTTAGTAGTACTGTACTTCTCAGCAGTGAATGTTTATATCTAAATGTATTATAGCTGGCATTTCTCTGTGTAATTGTCTCAAGAATTATACATATAATTCTGTAACACTGGAGTTATCTTTAATGCACAATATTGCTGCCTACAACTAGGAGCAACATATCAGACTTTAAAAGTTTTCCTACAGTAAGTCAATTACAATCTGCACTCATTTGATGAAAAGTCGCACATAAGCCAACTCTGCACTGTAATTACGAGGGGATTCTGAAATGCCTCCCTGTATTGTTTATTGGAGCGAATGTACTGTAAGTGATCCCAGCGATGTGCGCATTTATGGCGTCAACCGCAGCACACAAAGAGAACAGGAGGACTGATAATGAAACACATCTTAAAATAAAAGACCCGTAAAACCTATGTTTCATTATGTTCAGAGTTGCACTTGCTGGCGTCTGGTCTCTCGGCGAGAGGTCGAAATGTTTATGACTCTGCACAAATGGGCACCTAGCTGTGCCAGAACTGCTTCACAAGAACATCACACAGTCGCATGTTTAATTCATGAACGCAGCGGTTGTGGAGAGCTCAACAATGAAGATTTCTCTTATGCTGGCAACAAAAAAACGAACAAAATGACATGCGTGCCAGCCAGATAACTTTCCCTTTGTGTAAACAAAAAAACATGATTAAAGGGTCAGTTCACATCACAACACAAATTCTGTCATTTACTCACACTCGTGTTCGCAAAAAAAAAAATTCATTGGATTTACTACATTTTTTTGAGGTAAGTGGTTGCAAACAATGTATATGGCCTGAATTTAAACAAATATATAAAATTTAGTAATGTTCAACTTAATTTGTTTGTTTAAATTCAGCCCATATAAATTGTTTGCAAAAACTTACCTCAAAAAAATTTTGTAAATCCAATGAATAATTTTTTTAAAGAAAAATGTTTTATTATGCAAACTCAGCCAATCATACCAGCCTGTGTTTACTGCAGAATCTACAATCCAATGAGGGGGTCAAAACAGGGAAAGAAAATAGTGTGTAATTTCTAAATAACAGATTTTGATGTGATAAAAATAAATAAATAATTCTCATATAAACGCTTGTTAAATGAAAGCAATCTTCGTTGGTTTTTGTGGAATCTAAATATGCTGCGCTGACACACAAAACCATAAAGACAGCATGCCTGAGCTTCTGTGACCAAATCTAAATGTTGCAAACATTGTTCACTTATGGGTGTTTTTACGCAAATAAAGGCATTTGAAGGTATAATTCTGTTCATCTTACAAAGTACTTCTGTCTAATCAGAAGATTTCCATTAAACCACTTGAGTCATAAGGATTTTATTTAATTTATTTTTGAGAAGTGTCAGAGTTGTGGGTGAAAAATATTTTTTAAATGATCAATGTTTTGGAAAATGTTGGGTGAATAGACTTTCAATGTAAAGACATAAACCTCAGATTTTATATTTAAAATAAATGAAATGAAGTAAGAGTAAATGATGTCAGAATTTTATTTTTTAAGGTTGATTAACCCTTTAATGGAACCAACAATTAACAAATTTGCTTTTACTTTCCATTCTCAAAATGAGAAACAAGTAAATAATAGAATGCAATTATTCAATATACAATTTTAAAGAGATAGTTCACCTGAAAATGAAAACTCTTTCATTTACACTAATTAAACAACATTTGTCTAAACATTTACTGACAAAAAAAGTTAATATTATGTGATAACAAGTGTGATGTGTGAAAATAAGTTGTACTTTAGTATTTGATATACGCTAATATGGGTTAGGACTGTAAGATACTGCAGAAAAAAAGACATATATTTTGTTTTTCTGTCTTGTATATTGCTATATGAGATCTATTTCCAGATGGTTTGAATAACTCTATTTGTGAAAAAGAGTTCATTAGTTTACAATGGTCAGGGAGACTTTGTAGGAGTGCATCTGCATATTTATAACAACTGGATTAATTGAATAAACTTAAAGAAGAAAATAATCTGTGCTTTATATTTTACAGTGAAATTTCATATAATTCATTTTGAAAATTGCTTATTTTTTTAAGTCCCCTAGAGTTTAACAGTTGAGTTGTACCATTTTTAAATCCATTCTATCCATCTCCATGTCAGAGCACTTTTAGTTTAGCTTTGCATAGATCATCGAATCAGATTAGACCATTAGCCTCTCACTTAAAAAAAAAAAAAAAAAAAAAAAAAAAAAAAAAAAAAAAAAAAAAAATCGAAAAAAAGAGTTTCAATGATTTTCCTATTTAAAGCTTGACTCCTCTATAGTAGAAATTTAGATTTTGTATTCCTGATCATGTATTCGCGATCATAATCTGTATGAGCACAGCAAGTGATGATTGTTTGCTTGATTCTGTGCACGTAATATTGGACAGTTTCTATCTGAAGTTCACAATTTAATTTATGTGCAAAATGAAACCAGTTTAGCTCTTTTGTAGCTCCATAATAAATAAGTTGTGCATCAGAGCATGCAAAAGACATATACAAGCGCTGTCATGTGATCATGTGACAGATCAGGTATAATAATGTCTGCGATCGCATTCGTGAGACCGCTGTGAGAGATATTTCTACAAATTCATGTTAATGATTGACTTTTTTATTTCATAAAATAAGTGCACAAGTGTTTTATGTGAATTTTGCCATTTGCATGAAGTGCTTTTTTCTAATGCTACATCCCAAAATGCCTCTGAAAACATATGGAATTACAATTTCTCAAATTATTGATTAATATAAAGGTAAGTATTTTTCAAATAAAACTAATTCAATTAAATTTTTCAATTCAAATTGTATTTGTCACATACAGAGTCATACACAGTGAAATGCTTACACAACCACTCGTGACCTTAAAATAATAACGATAGGAATCTAAATTGTGGAGAAATAGAAATGCAATAGAAAATAAAAGCAAATATAACATATTTAAAGACTTTAGATAGAGAGTATGTGGCTGTATAAAAAAGGACAAAGTATAAATAAATAAAAGAGCTATCTAAACAAACAGAAACATATAAGTGTTTCTAACAGAGTGCCTAGTGTATAAGAGAGGAAGGAGTGTATGCTTAATCGCTTAGATTAGTGGAATAATTGATAAATTAGTCGATAGATTAATAGATATAAAAATAGTCATTATAGCAAGTTCTATTGATTGTCGCTATGGATCATTGATATGTGTTTAGTTCTAAAGTTCAATTTCAATCGCTTTATTTTATTTTCAAGATCTGAGGTGAACTATCTGCTGCTGCTTTCAGTATATGGCAATAAATGTCATGTAAAATGGCATTTAAACTCACATTGTTAGCATTTAACACTGAATAAAGCACATGAGGTTTACCTGAGGTAATCATTGTCATAGTTTTCTGTTGTTCACCTGTGAGAAATAGAAGCCGTTTCTAATATATCAATTCAAGGTGTTGGTTAGGACAAAAACTCCTTTTGATATGGAAAATATTCCTTCTATAGAGTGCCGTTGCTTTTATTTAGAACACTGTTTAAATCACACGCTCATGTCCTTAATCTGGCAACCTGCGCTTGCGTTTGTTTTGATCCAGGAGTGCAATACCTAGTTAAACCACTGGGTGTCAAACTTACATACTGCACCTGTAAGTGTACAGTCGTGGCCAAAGGTGTTTTCACAAAGTTTGCTGCTAAACTGCTTTTAGATCTTTGTTTCAGTTGTTTCTGTGATGTACTGAAATATAATTACAAGCACTTCATACGTTTCAAAGGCTTTTATCGACAATTACATGACATTTATGCAAAGAGTCAGTATTTGCAGTGTTGGCCCTTCTTTTTCAGGACCTCTGCAATTCGACTGGGCATGCTCTCAATCAACTTCTGGGCCAAATCCTGACTGATAGCAACCCATTCTTTCATAATCACTTCTTGGAGTTTGTCAGAATTAGTGGGTTTTTGTTTGTCCACCCGCCTCTTGAGCATTGACCACAAGTTCTCAATAGGATTAAGATCTGGGGAGTTTCCAGGCCATGGACCCAAAATTTCAACGTTTTGGTCCCCGAGCCACTTAGATAACACTTTTGCCTTATGGCACGGTGCTCCATCGTGCTGGAAAATGCATTGTTCTTCACCAAACTGTTGTTGGATTGTTGGAAGAAGTTGCTGTTGGAGGGTGTTTTGGTACCATTCTTTCTTCATGGCTGTGTTTTTGGGAAAAATTGTGAGTGAGCCCACTCCCTTGGATGAGAAGCAACCCCACACATGAATGGTCTCAGGATGCTTTACTGTTGGCATGACACATGACTGATGGTAGCGCTCACCTTTTCTTCTCCGGACAAGCCTTTTTCCAGATGCCCCAAACAATCGAAAAGGGGCTTCATCGGAGAATATGACTTTGCCCCAGTCCTCAGCAGTCCATTCGCCATACTTTTTGCAGAAGATCAATCTGTCCCTGATGTTTATTTGGAGAGAAGTGGCTTCTTTGCTGCCCTTCTTGACACCAGGCCATCTTCCAAAAGTCTTCGCCTCACTGTGCGTGCAGATGCGCTCACACCTGCCTGCTGCCATTCCTGAGCAAGAGCTGAATCCTCTTTAGGAGACGATCCTGGCGCTTGCTGGACTTTCTTGGATGCCCTGAAGCCTTCTTAACAAGAATTGAACCTCTTTCCTTGAAGTTCTTGATGATCCTATAAATTGTTGATTTAGGTGCAATCTTAGAAGCCACAATATCCTTGCCTGTGAAGCCATTTTTATGCAACGCAATGATGGCTGCACGCGTTTCTTTGCAGGTCACCATGGTTAACAATGGAAGAACAATGATTTCAAGCATCACCCTCCTTTCAAGTCTGCCATTCTAACCCAATCAGCCTGACATAATGATCTCCAGCCTTGTGCTCGTCAACATTCTCACCTGAGTTAACAAGACGATTACACTGTAAAAAGTAATCACTCAATCTACTTGAAAAATGCTTGTAAACTTTACTAATTTTGGCAAGTTTGTAGATTTTACTGTGTAAAGTGAACTTTAACATGGATCCAGAAGATAAACTAAAGAACTTTAGTAAACTTTACTGAAGTTTATCAAGTAAGTTTGACTTAAGGTTGGAGCCATGCAGTACCGCACTTTGGGCAGCACGTGGAGTAAGATATGCACATGCGCAGAAGGTGCATTCACTCGTTGACATTTGAAAGGGCATTCAAACTGGCGATTTCAAACTGCAAACTGAGAAAACAAGTGAACATTTTCCATTTTGTGGACACAGAGGTGAGATGTTATATGTTTTATGCATGTATATTATAAAGGTTAATCAAAATAGGATGTGTTTTGTGTATTATGTCATTTCATAAAGTTGGCATGTTCCTCGTGTGGTGTTCAGGTTATTGCTAATGTTTCACTCTGTTGTGGTATTTTATATACCTGTTTAACATTGATAACATTGAAATTCCATCACAAAAAAATCTGAGATACATTAAATTGCAATTTTAGGTAGGAGTTTGGAAGAGTTTATTCATTTATGTGTTAAACCTATAACAAGTGAACTTACAAATTGTGTTGCATGTTCTTGTTTATTGACAGATGTTAAATTTAAAGTTTTGCAAAGCCCAGATAAAACTTGATAATGAGTATATCTGACACTGTCATCCAAAGTTGTAAGTATTCTTTATATTATATTATATTATATTATATTATTAATAGTACTGTTTTTTGGTGACTTTTTTTTCTTACAGTTTGCATTATTACATCTACATGTGGCTGTGCAGAGATTGTAGCTCATCTAACATCCAGATCAGAGCTTTTAAAACACTTGAAGTTGGTACATGGACACTGTCTGCAAAATAGCGGTACTTAAATCACATTTCAGTACATATCTTGGTTTTTAACTCACAGTTTGGTTTAGTTTTACTACAGTTAGGGGAAATAAATCTAAATCTTAAAATTGCTTATTATTATTATTATTATTATTATTATTATTATTATTATTATTATT
>CAIGQV010018201.1:9943534-9980259 GCA_903798115.1 Danio jaintianensis | reverse complement strand
ATTATTATTATTATTATTATTATTATTATTATTATTATTATTATTATGATTATAATTACTAACATTTGTGTTCAAAAAAATGTCCAAATGTCTGGTTGGTTTAAAAATGTAAAAAAAAAAAATCATCTCCAATAAAATAATTTTCAAGTACATATAATATGTAAACAATAATAAGCTAAAATAGTATAAAGTAATATGAATTCTACATACTATTGAAATGCATTGAAATTAGGGTGATATGGACAGATGGACATCTTTCTTTCTTTTTTTTTAACTTTGCTGTATTTTGCATCTTGTTATTCTAAATTATGAAATGATGTACTTAAGAAATAATTCTATTGGTAATTGTTTTTGTTTTGTTTTTTCTTGTTCTTAGGTCTTATGTTGAACATGATGAATCTCTAATTTCGATGTGCAACACCACCCCGTCCCCGAAACCATCTCATCATATACGAGAGGCAGATGCAGACCATTGTGAAGGTGTTAGAATCCTCACTGAAGGCATCCCAATACTTTAATTTGGACAATGTGGCAATAGCGCTGGTAAAGGAATGCTATTCGTGGTGCTGTATATTAACCAATGCCCTATCATATATTTATCAGAAGCCAACCCGATGATTTTTATCTATTTGTTTATATTAGGTATCTGCAGAATTTAGTAGGATCACAGCATTGGATCAGGTAGGTTTTCTCAATTCATTGTCATTTTAAACAGTAATTTGTAAGAGATTCATGTCATGCTCATTGTGCATTCCAAAGTCAATGATTAATTACTATTCTGCGAGGCAAAATTTGGCAAATGCATGTTTTTTTAATCCTTGTCATGATTTACGCATTGAACTTCAACTTTCTCACAAAACCCGAGGTACTCTTTTGAAGTATTTCAAAAACATTTTATGGGGCTAGATGCAAATAATCTGTCAGACAAAGTCCAGAACCTGAAAAATACTGTAACTTGATGTCAAGACCAAGAGGCAGGAGTTCTGCTTTCTTTGTAATGTTGAAAAGTTGCTTTACTTTTGTTTCAGTACTGACTGTTACGTTTTTCTTGCTTTGAATAACTGATGCATGGTCCGCTATATGTGTAGTCTTTAGATCTTGTACAAGTAACTTTTGCTGGAATAAATGTTGCTGGATTAAGGGAAAATAAAT
Organism: Danio jaintianensis; assembly: GCA_903798115.1. Lineage (NCBI taxonomy): Eukaryota > Metazoa > Chordata > Actinopteri > Cypriniformes > Danionidae > Danio > Danio jaintianensis. Next base: position 9,979,107 of record CAIGQV010018201.1, on the reverse strand, counting down.
GGAACTTGATTTTTTTTTAGGATGAAGGTGCCTACACCTTTTGTAATAAATGAGCTTAATTAACTTGCATTAAAACTAAATCAAGAATGTTTAATTGACTTGACTCATCATAATTCCATTAACTATGTAATTAGCATAAGTTTACTTAAATATTGTTACTTAAATGCAACCTAACTCTGTTATGTGGAACCCACTAACATAAAATAAGTCAACATAATTTTTGAGAGAGTGGCGAATAACTAGTCAAGTGTCAGGTTTTCTGTCTGAATTCAAGAGAAATTTAAGGCAGATTGAGTTACCAGTACTCTGTGTTGTCTAGTAACCAATACAAGTAAACAAGTTACCTACACAAAATAATAGTTGTATTTACTCAAAGCTGGTAAGCTAATTTGCTTCTTAAATTTGAGGCAATGAGTTTCCATGCTTTTGTCTAGTAATATGAACTAGCAGGCTAGTTGAGAATACTGCTTTGCGATAAGTAAGGTGTACTAAGCATAACTACAATTTGTAAGTTAACTGAACTCGTCATATTGAGTAATCTGTACTCGTGTTGTTTAGTAACCAATACAAGTAAACAAGTTACCTACACAAAGTAATAGTTGTATTTACTCAAAGTTGGTGAACTAATTTGCTTCATAAATTTGAGGCAATCAGTTTCCACAGGTTTTCTAAGTAAACTCAACTTGTTACTTTTTACAGTGTACTGAAATGATCTCAGCAGGTCCTTTAATGACAGCAATGAAATGCAGTGGAAAGTTTTTTTCAGGATTAAGTTCATTTTCATGGCAAAGAAGGACTATGCAATTTATCTGATCACTCTTCATAACATTCTGGAGTATATGCAAATTGCTATTATAAAAACTTAATAATAATAATAATAATAATTTCTTACATTTATATAGCGCTTTTCTAGACACTCAAAGCGCTTTAGACATTGGGGGGGGGAATCTCCTCATCCACCACCAGTGTGCAGCATCCACCTGGATGACGCGACGGCAGCCATATTGCGCCAGACCGCACACCACACACCAGTCGATTGGTGGAGAGGAGACAGAGTGATGAAGTCAATTATAATATGGGGAGGTTTAGGAGGCCATGATGGACAGAGGCCAGTGGGCAGATTTGGCCAGGATGCCGGGGTTAAACCCCTACTCTTTTTCGAAGGACATCCTGGGATTTTTAATGACCACAGAGAGTCAGGACCTCGGTTTAACGTCTCATCCGAAAGACGGATAAAGCAGCAACTTTTCCAATTTCCAATATTTATGTCATTCTCAAAACTTTTGGCCACGACTGTAGTGTTCTATTAATGGTATTTTGGTATTCAGCTTTTAAAAAAACTTGCCCTGGCCCTAAAAACACATTTTTCTTCCATTAAATATAGTCACTCATACAAGTAAAAAGAAAGAAGGCTTCCCTGAACCTCATGAATTCAAAAGTGACAGCGGAAGGGTTAAACATTCACTTAACCATGCTGACTACACAAGCAGCTTCTGAACAATGCATATATAACAGCGAGAAATATAAAAATAACCACCCATCTCAAGTATTATTCTATCTTTGCTTATCAAAAAGCCCTTTAACTCATCTCAAACGGCTCTCGAGATAAACTTCATTCACATATACAGTGAATGTCAGCCCTCTCCCTCACTTGTGGCTCGAGACAAAAGATGAGTGTGTGTCTCGAAGGAAAGATGCCACTCGTCAGTAACACAAAAAAGAAATACAAGTTCTTTCAGGTCTTCTCCAGCCCCCAGCTGAGGGACACAGACACGCAATCCGAATCAACATGGGAAAGGCTCTTCTCACAACATGGAGAGAGGCAATCTGTGCGCGAGTGCACTCTGGAAAGGTCAGTGTGTTTCGATGCATCAATGTAAGTGATTTAGAAGTGAGAGGAAGAGAGGAAATGAAAGAGAGAGGAGCAGGTGGAATTTTATTCTATGACAAATAAAAAAAAAAAAAAACATCTGAAAGCCTTTACAAAATGGACCGCATGTATGCAGACAAAAGCAACATGTAGAATGAGAAGAGCTGCTTTGAGGTGCACATAAAAGGTATGCAATGATGATGATTATGATGCAGAAAAAATAAAAACAAAAACAAAAAGGAACAAGAAAAATAATAATTATAATTATTGCCCAACCAAATTATTTTCACTGAATATCCATTTACCATTCAGCAGGATAACATATTTTTCTCTGATTTATTTATACATTAATTCTACCATTAGTAGAATAATAGTAATAATAATAATAAATTTAATTGAAGTCAAGTGGATTTGAAAGCTTATTTATTTACTATGATGATCCAGATGCAATTGTAAGAATAATTTCATATTCATGTATTTCATATACACAGCCATATCACCCTGCCGCCCAAGACTGGTAACTCACTGAAGCGAAGCAGGGCTGAGCCTGGTCAGTACCTGGATGGGAGTCCACATGGGAAAACTAGGTTGCTGTTGGAAGTGGTGTTAGTGAGGCCAGCAGGGGGTGGTCAACCTGTGGTCTGTGTGAGTCCTAATGCCCCAGTATAGTGAAGGGGACACTATACTTTCAGTGAGTGCCGTCTTTTGGATGAGACGTTAAACCGAGGTCCTGACTGTCTGTACTCATTAAAAATCCCATGGCACTTCTCGTAAAGACTAGGGGTGTAAACCTGGCCAAATTCCCTCCATTGGCCCTTCATGGCCTCCCAATAATCCCCATCCACCAAATTGGCTCTATCACTGTCTCTCCACTCCACCTATAGCAGGTATGTAGTGAGTGCACTGGCGCCGTTGTCCTGTGGCTGCCGTCGCATCATCCAAGTGGATGCTGCACACTGGTGGTGGTGTGGAGAGCCCCCCCTCATGATTGTGAAGAGCTTTGGGTGTATGGCCATACACGATAAATGCGCTATATAAATACACATTAGTTACTTACATATAATTTCATAATAATTACAATATAAATGTGAGTTTGAATAACTGTAAAAGCCATGAATTGCTAATAATAATATTTTTTTAAAGTAGTATAATATTTGATGATATTAAATGCATAATTATTTTAAAACAGTATTATTATAAAAAAAAAGTAAAACTTGTACTTACTTTCTAATGCTAACACTATTATTTATTATGTCTATACTATACATATACATACTTTAACATTACTTCAATGAAAACAATCTCTTTTCTATTCTTTTTTTGTTCTTCTTTAAAAAATATAATAATAATTTCTCTCTCAATATCATGTTTGTTTACTGTATTTGACTAATTGGGAATTTGTCAAATTATTCACAAACTGTGGTTCTGTTGTTGCTTTGATTACTCATGACCATCTGTAAATCGCTTTTGATAAAAGCATCTGATTAAATGTAAATGTAATGCAATGATAATAAAAGGTTCTAAAAGTTTCTCCTAATGAATATTTAATGAATATATGCTAGTGTAACAAATGCTTGTCTGTGTAATTTAAGTGCTTTGCGAGTTTGAAACCAATTATTATCTTTAATTCATCACAAATGAGCATCCTACTATAAATGGATAGCAGCAGATCACGCATATAACAAATAATTTTACATAATTTAACAATCTTCCAAGCAGGGTTCAGTATTAACATGTCATCTGTGAATGACACATAGGCCTGCTGGGGTATTTGTCATTAACTATACTTTGCAGAATTAAAATGAATATTCAACATTCCCAAACACATAAATTGTATTTAAACTGTAGTGTGCATTTACGTATTTATATATAATTCAAATATTAATTTAACTATGAAAAATGCTATTCATTTTTGGTCCTTGCTAACAGGTTTCTCAAAATAATTTGTGCTATATCAACAACATAACAAAAAGCTAATTCATACTAAAACATGCAAATTCATACTAGAATCATGCTAACAATATGGTAATTAATACTAGAACTAATCACACTAAAACATGCAAATTCACACTAGATACATGCTAATAACATGCTAATTTATGCTAAAACTATGCTAGCGACATGCTATTTCATGCTAAAACATGCTTGTTAAAAAGTAATGCTAAAAACATGATAATAACATGGATTTCTCAAGCCACCATAAAGTTTGTCTTCAAACTTTAATATCTATCTTTCTATCTTAAATTCACCCCAAATGGTCATTCAGGCAGAAGATGATGCATATAACAATTAATTTAACATAATTTAGGGGATTCAGTTAATTTTATAATTCAGTTGATTCGTAATTTAGGGGATTCTTTATTTAGGACAACATAATTACAGGATTCAGTATTAACATGTCATCTGTGAATGACACACAGGCCTGCTGTGCCTATACTTTGCAGAATTGAATAGTCAATATTTCCAAACACATATTATATATAAACTGTAATGTGTATTTACGTATTTACATATAGTTCAAATATTAATTTAATTATGAAAAATGCTAATCATTTTTGGACCTCGCTACCAGGATTCACAAAATAATTTGTGTTGTTTCAGCTAAATAACATGTTAATTACTACTAAAACATGCTAACAACATGCTAGATTCATGCTAATTCATACTAGAATCATATAAACAACATGCTACTTCATACGAGAAACATGCTAATTTATATAAACATGCTAACAACATGATAATTTATAGAATCATGCTAACATGCTAATTCATTCTAGAATCATGGTAACAAAATGCTAATTCATCTAGATACATGCTAAAAACATGCTAATTCATGCTAAAAAAACGATGCTAATAACATGGCATAAGATTTGTCTTCAAACTTTAATATCTACTTATTTAATCTAGTAATATCAATTCATTTTGGACCTCGCTACCAGGTTTCTTAAAATAATTTGTGCTATCAACTCTACTACTATTATTTTTTGCATTAAACATTAGGTATATGATGATGTCAAATTACCTTTTAGCTTTTACCCTGCTAAATACAGTATTATCAAGATATTGACCCAAGCTGCAAACATTTTTTACTTAAACAGGTATAATAACAAAAAAAACTTAATGTACTGCTTTATAGTATACACATTCAGAGTAAACAAATGCTTCAACCGAATTAAATTGGAAAATAATTCTAAAGTACTAAAGGTAACACTTAAAAATAATATCTCACTAGTAAATGTTAGTTAATGGATTAATTAAACTGTTTTATTACAGTTATGTTAATATAAGTTAATAGATTTTTATTTGTTTTAACTCAATAAAATAATGAAGACGTCGATTTTAACATATTATTAGGCATTATTAGAAATCAACATTACTTAAGATTAATAAAAGCTTTTGCAGTTTTCATTGTGAGTTTAGTTAAATTAAATAATGGTAAATATTGAAGCCTTATTGTACAGTTGTATTGTAAAACAGCCCTATAAGTAGTCACAAAATTTTCAAATCAATATTTCAGCATGTAGCTAGCCAGATTAACATGTTAAATTGTTAAATGTTTGAACTACTGTGATGTAAATACATGGCTCTGTTATAAACACCACTGCAAATACAATGTAAAAATTTTATGATATCAATATTCATTACCACAATCTATAAATAATGGCGTATGACTATTAAAGAAAAAGTACCTGCGATTCAAAAGCCATCATTCACAAACTATTCATAATCAGGTGTAATTAGTCCCTCATTCTTTCTTGTATGAATAAGTCCAGCATATTCAATCTATATACTAAATAACTAGAATAACTCGACGTGATTAGCACAGCTGGCGCAACAATTAAAGTCATTATTTGAGGAGTTTAGAAGGGAAAATGATTAAACATTGAAATTTGTGGCATGAATTACCTATTGAAATCCATCATAATATCACAGACTCGCTTTCAGCTGTTTCACTATAGGCGAGTGATCCTTTTATGATTGCTTGTCAAAAGAGAAACAGTCAGAGATGTGGCAAAACATCAAGTGCAGGAATGTTACTCGCAGCACGAAATGCGAACAGAGAAAAATCAATATTGCGCTTTTGCACTCGCTCTATTACAGCACAACTTAATTCAAAATGTATTACATTTCAAGATAACAGCACCAATCTTGAGCATCATACCGACTTTAAAAAGACAAATTAGTTCAAAAGCAATTCAAACATTGATCTGAAAGACATTTAATCATTTTTGTTTCTTTTTTTATAAACTGCTGCCACAATGCTCACAAGCAGTCCGTTCTCCGTTCCTCGCTTAATCTAATATGTCTAATAATTAGACTTTTAACCTTGATACCTATATTGTTTTTCAAACAAATTTGCGAATTAGATTAAAATATTCAAGTTCAATTCTATAATCTTTTTCTTCAATAGATTAAAATACTATCATGACTTCTGCTTAATGTCAACTATAATGTTCAGCTCATAACAAAACACTAGGCTTAGAAATGAATGGTGACTTATGGAAGTGCCAAAAAGCGAACAAAAAACGTCAAAGCACAATTTAACTGAATTCGTTACAACTGTAATTAAAAGAAAATGTGAAAATAAGCTAAAAGTGTTGATTTGTATTGTTATTATGCATTAGCATTATAACCAATCACATAAGTTTCTGGTGAGCTTCAGAACACAGCAGCCAATCATGTGAGGCATAAGATTAGTCATCGCTGAAAATGTTGGAGTTTTGTTTTTGCTCACTGACTGAAATCTAAACAAATTTTGATCATAAACAAAAACATATTTAGAATTTTGCAGCAAAAACGGCATATTCACTTACTATAGGAGAAAAATAGTTCGCAATCTGAGCTCACAGTACTTATTAAAGTAATAGTGTAAATAGTGTAAATGTACAGTAAATCATCAAATTAATTTCTGAACTGGCAAAAAAAATAAAAATAAAAATGGGATGAATATAGTTGTCAATGCAAACTAAAATCCTAAATATGCACAGACCTCAATATATAGATACATTTGCCACATGCTATTTCAACATATAACTAAATAATAATAATGCTAAATATACTTGACAAACTACAAACACTCTTGAATAATTTAAATTCTACCTACTTACCACATTGTTGGGCTTCAGAGTTGCACCATCAAAACGTATTAGTGTGGAGCTGTCCTCCGGAAACATGTCACAGTCCTCCAGTTCCTGCGCATTACAAGGCGGCTTGTCCTTCTCTGGGTTTGGATTCTATGAAATCAGAAACAAATTTGGAGTATTGCCAATGTCTTTTTCATTAGTTCTGTCTTCGTCCTATTTGAAAGTATCCTAAGAGGAGTAAAATGAGCCCTTTCACATATCAAAATGGGTGAAGCAGTTCCTTGAATCTGAAAACACTGAAATAATGAAATGGACAGACAAGAGTCCTGATCTAAACCCGACTGAAAAATTTGTATGAAAATACTTCCTAAACTGGAATTTAAAATATGAATTTCATCATAAAAATCTTAACAATCTAAATGAATGTGCCATACATAGAAACAACTGTATTACTAAAATAGAATAATTTTGAGAAAAACTGACCAGGTCCTCAGAAGTGAGATATGAGAGCCTCTGCTGGAGCTGTGACTTCTGTTCATCGTTCATCAGATACTCTCCCCTCCGGTCCCCCAAAACCACCTCGGACCACAGCGGGCCTTCACTTCGCTTCTGTAGACTGACTTCCAAACTACACACACACACACAAAAAAAAAAAAACAGATAAACTTTTTCATAGTATACTACAAAAACAACTAAATAAATAATTCAAACTTCATCACTTCTGAATGAATTTCAAATGACTTCCTATCACACTTTCGACTGAATGAAACATTTTTGCTACACAGGGTTCCCACTCTATGTCAAATGTCGAAATGTCACATTCCCTGAATTTTACTGACTAAAAAGATAAATTTCCATGACCTATAAATGAACAACAGTGTGCTGTAGTGTTAAGTAGTCCCTTCAGAATTTTGTGACGCTACGATTGTGGAATTGAACCAAAATCATGCAATGTTTTTTATTATTGCACAGATTTCCTGCAGATTTTGGAGAGCCGGGACACTGTTCAAACTATTTTTGCCCTATCTGTATAATTTTATATCAAACAACATTATATTTGTGTATAGAAAGTGCTGATCTGGTTTGCGGTAACATCACATGACGGGTCTAAAACGGGTCACACACTTTAGTAGACAACTCAAGGTACCGCAAACGCATTCAGCCAAAGCCTATTTGAACAAGGCTACGTTGGTTATATTCATTGCTAAAATGTGAAATTGTAACACGACTTCTCTAATGTTATTGCTAAAGAGATTTGAACTGTTTTGGTTATTTTGATCATTTTAGTCAATTATGTATCAAATATGATGTAGTAGGCTTTATATGCTTAATAAGTAAACACTTTCTCTCTGTTTCTCTCGGTGCTCTCTGTATATACTGTAAATTATAGAGACTGATAGTTCTTGAGGTCAAAAATAGCCATAAAGCAAAACAACACAAAAAATTGCCACAAATTTTGAAAAAAGTCATTTTAGGTCTCAATAATCAGATTTGTTTCCTGAAAAAATGTAAAAGGCACTGAACAGACAAAAAAACATCCATTTAACAGGTACAGCCTGGTGACTGCATTCGATTGCTGGTTGAATAAAATGGCAATGGAAAATAGCCTAACCATAACAATATGCAAAAAAAAAAAAGTAAAACAATATGATTTAAAAAAAGGTATCGAAAAAATAAACTTTGGGCAGCACGGTGGCTCAGTTGTTAGCACTGTCGGCTGGGTCAGTTGGCATTTCTGTGTGGAGTTTGCATGTTCTCCCACTGTTGGCGTGGGTTTCCTCCGGGTGCTCCAGTTTCCTCCACAGTCGAATGACATGCACTATAGGTGAATTGGATGACCTAAATTGGCTGTATTGTGTGTGTGAATGTGAGAGTGTATGGGTGTTTCCCAGTGTTGGGTTGCGACAGGAAGGGCAACCGCTGCGTAAAACATATGCTGGAATACTTGGCGGTTCATTCCTCTGTGGCGACCTCTGATAAATCAGACACTAAGCCGAAGGAAAATTAATGAATGAATAAAAAAATGATTTTGATAAATGGGAAGTAAACTTTAAAACAACAAACAAATTCCTTGATATTCAATTACTTGGGCAAAAAAAAAAATAATTCCATGACTCAAAATATGGAACTGACATTTTAAAACTCATGAACATGATATCCCAGAAATTCCATGACCCGTGGGAACTGAATACAAAAGACTCTATGCGCAAGTAAAGTACTATTAAGGACAGAACGTTTCCAATTTATGTGAATGCACTGGATTCAAATAATTCTATTCATATATTCAATTACACTGTATATGCCTCATAATGAAAACCACTTTGGGTTTCCATACAAAATGCAAATGCCTGTTACACTGACTGCAAAAAACAGCAGACAGAAAACATAAACGCATGTTGAAACACTCAAAACAGAACACATACAGTGCCCAGCTCTCACACACACACTCAAGAGCATGAGGGGGCCATCGGGGGCCTCTTATTAAAATCAAGGATTTGGAAACAGAGACAAGAGGCCAGAGAACAATGTGGAGGAGGGGCTGTCTCTGGAGGCGGCAGTGAAAGAACAAGACGTGAGCTGATGTTTATTAGCCAAAGGAAGGACAGCAGATGAAGGGAAGGATGTGGAAAATCAAATGTGATCAGCAGCTAATGCTCTAATCATGTTTCTGAGAAAGGACTAGTTAGTAAAACCATTTGAATCTTGACAAAGTGTGTATAGAGGAACAGTGGCAACTCGCACCTCACAAAAACATACAACAGTGTGGGCGGTTGTTCTCCATATGCGCTGCTTTGGCTCAGTGTTTGCCAAAATCTTCTTGTGAATATCTACAATATATTTAGCTTTTGTTAAGGCATACTGTGGTACTTCAACTGCTCATAAGTTTTAGTGACATTTCTTAAGTTATAAAAATTCCACATTCTGAACTAATATGGCTTATTTTCATCAGTGGGGAGATGTTTTGAAGATTGTCCAGACTGTTCTGCAAACAGGAATTAAAAGGCACATAAATGCCATCCATATGACATTAAATTAAATTGTTTTGGGATGAACTATCCCATTACTCACACTTAAGTGGTTCCGAACCACTCGTTTTTTTTGTTAAACACTAAAGAAGATATTTTGAAGAAAGCTGATTAAAAACCTGTAACCATTGACTTCCATGGTAGGGACAACACATACTATGGAAGTCAATGGTGACAGGTTTCCAGCTTCCTTCTAAATATATTATTTTGTGTTCAACATGAAGAAATAAAATCATAAAGGTTTGAAAAAAGTTAAAAGGTGAGTAAATGATGACAGATTTTTTTTTTTTTTTTTGGTGAACTATCCCTTTAAGGATTTTATGTGGCCAGTATTTCAGAAATGTACTTGCTTTGAGATCTTTTTTTAGACTACATTAATACATTCTGTTGTTTAAATTAAACCAATGCCATTGTTTAACTAAATGAAAAAGTGGGACTAAAATATTACACTTCTTAGTTAAAAAAAATTATTAATCAATAAAACTGGTCATGATTTAACTACAACAAAAATAAATACAAAACTTTATATAAAACTAAACTAAAACAAAAAAGATAGAAAATTTTAAACAAATTAATAAATTAATAAAATAAATGAATTAACAAAATGTGGCCACAGTATATAGCAAAAAAGGTAACAAATTAATATGTGGCTAAAACTAACAATGGCTCGGTGGTTAGCACTGTCACCTCACATCAAGAAGGTCGCTGGTTTGAGTCCCGGCTGGGTCAGTTGGCATTTCTGTGTGGAGTTTGCATGTTCTTCCTGTGTTCGCATGGGTTTCGGTTTCCCCCACAAGTCCAAAGACATGTGGTATAGGTGAACTGAATAAGCTAAATTGGCCGTAGTGTATGAGTGTGGATTAGTGTGTATGGATGTTTCCCAGTGCTGGGTTGCAGCTGGAAGGGCATCCGCTGTGTGCTGGATAAGAAAACATATGCTGGATAAGTTGGCGGTTCATTCCACTGTGGCGAGCCCTGATGAATAAAGGGACTAACCCGAAGGAAAATGAATGAATAAAACTAACAATGAAAGAATTGATAAAAATGTGATAGAGTCTCTTAATTCATGCCCATGATATCCATTTATTCCATTTTTCATGGCATGTGCAGTAACTGATATTAAGTTTCTTTACATTTTATCTTTACAAAAGTTATTTTTATCTAAATCAGGTTATTCCCATTTGCACTTCACACATAACATTTGTAAGGCTTTAAAAGCCTTTAAAAGTCATATGCTCCTAAAACAAAAATTTCCAAAGAGGGTCGCCATTACAGAACCATTTCAGTTCCCTAAAAAACCTTTCCCAAGTTTGAGGAACATTTAAATTATGTAAAGAACCACCCACAGTTCCCCCCAAAAAAACTCATGCAAAGAAGTTAACATTGGATGTTATTGGTTGTTTATGGAACTATCAAAGCCAATAAAGAAACATTATTTTTACAGTGTACAGACACCGATTTTCAGAACTTTCAGACAGTTTTTTTAACCACTAACAAGCATTGTGCTGAAGCCATGTTTTCAAAATGGTTCAGACAACCAGCCAAACAGAAGTCTATGCAGAGCAAACTGTGAATCATTTTTTGCTGCTTTCACACAAAATGCAATGAACACGTTTCAAAACACTTTTGTTATTCATTCTCTACAAACAGCAAAAAACTGCACATTTTCATTAGGGCTGCATGACACTGGGAAAATATGCATTATTGTTGTTGAGTGTTGGAATAAAGATATTTCTTGATATAACGAACTAGCAAAATGCTATTCTATCAGCAATTTTTACAAGATTATTTATGTTATGATCATACTAAAATAAACAGGACTGATCTAATTAAATAAAAAGCTATGACAAGGTGCAAACATTTTGACTTAAAACACCACAAATGACTGAAAACCTCTGATTCTTATTGGCTGCTGTCATTTTCCTCTCTTCTCTCCCAGCATTAGTGTTTATTTTCAGCTCTAGATCCACCTAACAGCAGGCCTAATCTGATTGGTTAGATTTAGATAGATAACCTATGCATGCAGCACACAAATGCATGGCACATAAAATTAGTTCCATTTTTTTGCACTTCTCTGTGATATGGATATTGCATATATCGCGAAAATGATACTTTCTCGATAGATTGCGCTGCCCTAAATTTCATGCATATATTCCGCATGCTAACGCAAAATCTTTTCAAAACTGTCAAGAACAAATTCTACACATTTTGTGCCATATTTATTTTGAAACAGAGAAAATCCTACCAGAAAATGATCATAATCGTTCCAAGCTGATCTAAATTTTCAGCTAAAACCTACTCCTACTTGCAGCCACTGTTTTCTTGAGAGCCAAATGTGCTCCTTTTCAGTTACATCAACAGTACAAATTGTACAACAAAACAGGTGAGATCAGCATCCTTTGATGATAATGGAACTATGTATTTATTGTAAGTACTGTATAAGATATTTCATATTTCAATATTTCATGTCCCAACATTTTGAAGTGGATTACAAAAGATGACAAGAATTGTTTTGCTCTACCATGCAGTTTAGCAATTTGTTTTTAATATTTGCCAACCTGATTGAATGTTTTTTAATAACCTCAGAATTTTTTTCACACCTTGAAGACAGTGAAAATGTACTAAAGGTAAAACTACAGTAAATTCATTCAAACTTCAAAAAAAAATAATAATTAATTTCTGTAATGCTCCCTGCTGTTAGTGCTTTTATGTCTGTGGGTTATGAATGAAATGTATGTTTCTGAATGAGAATTGTTGTCAGTGGTTTGCTGAAACAAGCTTATTTTAAGACGTACAAGAACAGTTGTGTTGGTCTGAGTGAGTTTTGTAGGAGAGCTGAACTGTTTGGCCAAGTGTCATGTTGGTAATGCAAACTGTGTTAATCGTTTTAAAAATGTGGCTTTAGTATTGCACAAAGTGTGTTAGCACTTTAAAAAAAGGAACTGTAAAAATGTCAATTCACAAACAAAACTGATGATAGAATTAGACATTTTGGATACAATAACCAATACGTGCAGTGATAAGCTTCACTAGCATTTCTTTTACCTCTTATCATCATTCATGGTCCAAGTGCTGGCCTCGGGGTCTACTGGAGCATAGAGCTGCCCGTCCAGTAGTGGTGCGTAATCTCCTACTCTGACACGCAGGCAATCCACGGTGAGCTTGAAGCGGATGTCATCTTTGGTTGTGCCTTCAGGTAAACGCACACACATGGTCACATCCTCTTCTGTCTGCTGCCAGAAGTAGATGGGATCTGTGATCAGAAGAACAATGTGAGAAGTGACACCTGATTCAAAGCAGATGTTTGCAGATGAAGGCCACAATTCAATTACACTGATATCTGGTAGACCTTTGCATGCTTTTTTCTCCTCTTCCTCGTCTAAAACAGGCCAAGATTTATTATGAATGTCATGACGTCATGAAAAAAACAACAACCGATCTGTCATCATTTCCTCACCCTTCACTTGTTTGAGTTTCTTTCTTCTGTCGAAGAAGCCATTTTGAAGAAAGCTTGAAAACCTGTAGCGATTGACTTCCATAGTTGGTTTCCAGCTTTCTTTAAAAATATCTTCTTTTGTGTTTTACAGAAGAAAGAAAATAAAGGTTTGGAAGCAATTGAGGGCGAGTAAACAGTGAGCAAATGTTCATTTTTGAGTGAACTATCCCTTTAAAACAACAACAGTTAAAACACTCAAAAAAGCAGTAATTCTGTTATGAAGGCTTGTATGTTCAAATCCACTGTCCTTTCAATACATCATTCAGTTAAAGGTGCAGTATGTAAGTTTGACAGCCAGTGGTTGAACTAGGTATTGCATTCCTGGATGAAAACACGCAATCGCAGATTGCCAGATTGAGGACCAACAGGAGCATGCCTGACTATTGAGCCTAAACGCTGATTTAAGGCGGATTTAAATCGTATTCTAAATAAAAGCAACAGCACGCGATAGAAGGAATATTTTCATATTAAAAGGAGGTTTTTGTCCTAACCAATACCTGGAATTTATATACTAGAAATGGCTTTTATTTTTTGCAGCTGAACAACAGAAAACTTGATGACATGATCACCTCAGGTACACCTCATGTGCTTTATTCAGAGTTAATTGCTAACAATGTGAGTTTGAATGCCATTTTACATGAAGCAGCAGCAGACAGTTCACCTCAGATCTTGAAAATAAAATAAACCTTTTGAAATTGAACTTTAGAAGTGTGAAATAATGCAAACCAACACATACCAGTTATTCAGCATCTACATTTAATAATGTTAAAAATGTTTAATATGTATTAATTAGATTATAAACCTTACCATTTCATGAGTGAGTGCATATTCTGTGCTTCTGAATGGCTGTATTTAAATTTCTGTCATGTTTCATCTGGTGCAAACAGCCAAATTGTGTATCACTACAAATCTCGTCACGTAGCGTGTTGTTAGGACAAGGGGTTACAATGTAACCTGCTCACCTAATGTTTACGTTCGTAATATTTATGTTATTTGCTAATTAATAACCTCATGTGGAATTCTGAATCTGCGTCTCATTTTGGATTCTGCTACGGTCCACCGAAGGGCGCATTTCGGGCATGGACGCATGCTTTGAGAGCCTTTTTGACTGAATGAATGAAATACGTGGTTTTCTAGCAAGGCAACCCGGGGTGCTGACATATAATTGGCTAAACTGGCAGTGTGCGGGTAAAAAGAACCAAAACAAAGACAGCATTCCGGCACGTAACTCACATTTCAAAGCAGAATAACTGACTTTAGCATTGTTTTTCAGATAAACAAGAATGTTCATTTAGCATGTTTCTTAAATATCTGCAAACATATTATGGTATTTTTATGCTTTAGAAGAGTCCAAAACTTACATACAGCACCTTTAAAGAAAATATTTTTAAGAAAGCTGGAAACTTGTAACCATTTCCTTCCGTAGCATCTGCTTTTCCTACTATGCAAGTGAATGGTTACAGATTTTCAAGCTTTCTTCAAAAAAAACCATTTTTTGTCTTTAACAGAAAGAAAATAAAGGTTAGAGAGCAATTGAGGATGAGTAAATAGTGAATTTTTGAGTGTATTATCCCTTTAAAACAACAACAACAACAACAACAACAACAACAACAGTTAAAACATTCAAACCATGTAGAAAAATTTGTTATGA
Organism: Danio jaintianensis; assembly: GCA_903798115.1. NCBI lineage: Eukaryota > Metazoa > Chordata > Actinopteri > Cypriniformes > Danionidae > Danio > Danio jaintianensis. Next base: position 9,963,980 of record CAIGQV010018201.1, on the reverse strand, counting down.
AGGCTAGTCTGTTCAGTTCCATTGTCTACTCCTTTCATAACCTCATTCAATTGTGTGTGAAATATAAGTATAGAAAGTATGATGAGTTCTGGGAATTCTAGGTCATTGTGACACTATTGCAAAAAATAACAAATGAAACCTGTATATGCATGACGACCTATGTAATTGTGACTTTATTTCACAATGAAAGTCAGAAATCTTCATGACCGTACTAAAATGAGTTTGTCAAGGGCATCTAACATTAGTTGACAAAAAATGTCTTTCTATTGAGTTCTGATGGTGTTTTGAGAGTAGGAACAAACCTGAAACTAATAAATGGAACAGGTCTTATCTTTAGGTCAGATTTGGTAACTGAAAGGTCATATGTTCAAACCTTCACCATGAAATGAACCAATCGCGTTTATGGCTTTGAGTAGGGCAGTAAACCTCAGGTTACTCCCATGTATCATTGACAAATTAGTAATCAGACACACTGGACGACACCCAAGGCAATTCCAGACAATCTGATTTTCTGTTTTCCCAGCTCCAGGCAAAAATAATTGGCTAAAATCCACACATGGCATGCAATTTGTAAGATTGGAGTCAATGCGTTTAATTACAGCATCTCAGGTTTTGTTTTTATATGGTTTTGTTATTTATTTAGGTTATATGGTTTATAATTTTAGGTTATAGGGGTGTAAATAAGTGTTTGCCACTTACTGATTTCTTTTTTTTTTTGGATGCTTGTCACACTTTAATGTTTCAGATCATCAAACTAATTTAAATTGTAGTCAAAGAGAACACAAGTAAACACATCATGCAGTTTTAAAATGAAGATTTGTATTATTAAGGGAAAACAAAATACAAAACTACAAACCCCTGTTTGAAAAAAAAACCTAACACACACGCACGCACAAAACACTTTTTTTATTCACAAGGCTCTCCATAGTCATAATGTATTTTAAACGGTAAAAACTGGTTATTATATGGCCCTACCCCTATTTGTTTAGTAGGATTTTTAAGCATTCTGAATAATGAGGAGACCAGGCATGTCCTCGTAAACCATCTTGATAGTATACAACTAAGTCATACCATGGACTGTGGGTCATACCCATGTCATTAAATAAATTTCTGTCCTTGTAAACCACCAAAACCAGTACACATACATTGTGTTGTTTAAGGTCAAATATGACCACACTGGAAACAATTGGTAAAGTAATTTTATCTTAAAATAATTAAGTGGAAAGCCCCAGGCAAACAAAATCTAACCAAAAGATATCAACATATCAAACACAACCTTTTTTTAGAGCAAAACATATATTGGAAAACATATATTTTATATGCTATATAACTGCAGGTTAACTATGTTTATATGTAATAACTTTTACTGTTAAAAGCTATTAGTTTCTAGTTAATTAAAGTTATTAGTAACTAACAAAGTTATGGTAGCCCTTATAATTATTGTGAAAAAACTATACAAATAAATTTGAATTGAATTGAATTCAATATTAGATTTGAGAATACTAATTCTATGCGTTTTTCATAAACTCTTAAAACTGAAAAAAAAGTCCATACTTGGGTCTGGAAAGGGTGGGCCAACATTATACAGCCGGCAGTTAGCTCTCTGCAAGTCTCACATGGTTGCCCACTAAAGCACGGCTGCGCCCGGTCAGTACCTGGATGGGAGACCACATGGGAAAGCTAGGTTGCTGCCAGAAGTAGCGTTAGTGAGGCCAGAAAGGGGTGCTCAACCTGCAGTCTGTGTGGGTCCTAACGCTCCAGTATATTGATGGGGACTCTATACTGCTCAGTGAACGCCGTCTTTCGGATGAGATGTTAAACCAAGGTCCTGAATCTCTGTGGTCATTAAAAATCCCAGGATGTCCTTCGAAAAAGAGTAGGGGTTTAACCCCGGCATACTGGCCAAATTTGCTCACTGGCCTCTGTCCATCATGGCCTCCTAACCATCCTCATATCATAATTGGCTTCATCACTCTGTTTCCTCTCCACCAATCAGCTGGTGTGTGGTCTGGCGCAATATGGCTGCCGTCGCGTCCTCCAGGTGGATGCTGCACACTGGTGGTGGATGAGGAGATTCCCCTCATTGTGTAAAGCGCTTTGAGTGTCCAGAAAACCGCTATATAAAATGTAAGGAATTATTATTAATTAATTATATCCATATTAAATCAGGGATGTCATTAAAGCCTGGTTTATACTTCTGCGTCGAGTGATCTCTGTGACCCACGGCGCATGCCTTGCGTGTTGCCTCGCATTTATACTTCTGCATGGTGTTTTGTGTTGCTCTGCAATAACACTTCCGATACGCTAGCTGTCAGTAGGTGTTTATGTTCCTCTGTGTCGAGTTTCTTTGCTGGTGTTTTGTTTTTTCTGAACGCTACCTTAACGTACAAGTGGCTCAAACTCGCTCATTTTGAGGCGGGAATCGGCGGACGTGCAACAACTTTAATCATAAGGTAAACACAAAACAACAGTTTCCATCTAGAGCTCCTTCACAGGACTCCACACTTGTAAACACTCGCTCCATCGGGCTCGCGTGGCTCTCACCTCCGCCCACACTCGTCACCGCTACCAAGCCGACCAATCACAGAGCTTGTGCTACGCGTCGTGTAGTTACATTTTTTGAGAGGTGCGCGTCAGCGTTGCCGACGGCCACGGCGAGGGCTATGCAACCACGCGTAGGCTGCGCCGGAGCATACGTGTGCGCTTGACGCAGAAGTATAAGTCAGCCTTAAAGTTTATGTGCATGTTAACGCAAATTCCCCAAAGTTCTTCCCAGTAGTGTACTAGTGTGCTCAAATTCCCTTTTACTAAATTCTCCATAACAGTTTGTGGCAGTTGATCTCTTAGCCAGAAACCAAAGGTAAAAAAAGAGAGGCGGATGAGGAAATAAAGGTTGGCGTCTCACCCACTCAGTCTTAGCTGTGCTGGCAAAACCTTATTACTGAAATTAGAACAATTTTCTCCAGCCATAATGCTGCTTTGGAGTGCAATGATGAGCGAGTGCTGTGTGCTCATTATCTTCTTTTGTTGCAGGTCTAGTCAACTTGCGCCCCAACTCGAATCTCGCTGAGCAAAAAACAGGATAACGAAGAAAAGGGCAAAGATGTTCTGTGACACAGCTAAATTCCTCCATGTGCACGAAGGAGTTAAGGCATTATTTTGTTGTTTTGAAATGAAAGAGATTGATGTACTAGACATGACGCGGCACTCCTAAATCCAACCACAGCATTTATGTTAAACAAATAGAAAAAAGAGTTTGTTTAAAGATATTCAGTATTAATCTGAATTCAGCTATTTCTTTTGTACTATTTATCTGCAGTGCAAAAACCAACATCAGTAGATCTGTACAGAGTGCAATAGTGACCAATAATTATTGGTTAAAGCATTATGATGACCATGATCCAAATCAACAGCTCTGAGGTAAAACATAATATTGCAAATGTTGATTTGAAGCAAAGAAGCATGAGGACATTGCACAATAAAAAGACGAAGGTACAAGTATTATAGTACTTGAGAGTATAGTACTTAGGGAACAAAAGAAGACCAACTCAGTTAAGTAATTTGAGGTGCTTCTGGCACATGATTGCCTTTTGCTACAACTCTGATTAGTAAAATTTCATTGGGGTAATGTATTTTTTCTCCACGAATTCACAAATACTTGCTTGTCTTAAAAGACTATTAGTTGAATACATTTTTACAGAGAAACCCAAAAGGAGTTTTTGACCCTGTGTTTTTTAACCTGACTTTGGTGCTATTGTCACTCATGTAAGAGCTAATTCTGTTGGTATTAGTAGTACTATTATTAATAATAGCACTTTACACTGTAAAAAGCGATTAGTTTACTTTAAAAATGTTTAATTAAAATTATTAAGTAAATAAACTATGTGCATAATAAAAATAAAAAAAAAAGTAAATAATTTAAGTGAACTTAACATTCATTCATTCATTTATTTTCTTTTCGGCTTAATCCTTTTATTAATCTGGGGTCGCCACAGCGGAATGAACCACCAACTTATCCAGCATATGTTTTACGCAGCGGATGCCCTTCCAGCTGCAACCCATCACTGGGAAACACCTACACATTCTCATACACACATACACTACGGACAATTTAGCTTACACAATTCACCTATCGCGCATGTCTTTGGACTGTGGGGGAAACCGGAGCACCCGGAGGAAACCCACGCGAACACGGGGAGAACAAACTCCACACAGAAATGCCAACTGACCCAGCCGAGGCTCGAACCAGCGACCTTCTTGCTGTGAGGCGACAGCGCTACCCACTGCACCACCGTGCCAGCCGTGAACTTAACACTTACATCAAATGTACTTCAATTTAAGTAAAATCAACTTGTCGTAGCATCTGAAAAACACTCAAAAAAATTACATTTGCTGTTGGTTCAAACTAGTTATTTAAAATAATTTATTTGAAATCAGTTTTTAATGGGACAACTAAATTGTTTTACCTTCAATCTACTTTAATCTGTAAAAACTAATAAGTTAATGTCATTTCTTCATGTTGTACCAAAATAAATCGATTGTGTGGAAATTGTGTTGGATTGTGTGGAAAAATAAAGAAACAGAAATTTTGAAAATCATTTTAAAAAACATGTAAAGATGCGACTAACACAATAAGCAACCTGTAAATATATAAAATAATTTACATTAAAACCTTAAGTGCATTAATATACACTACTTCATGCTTTTACATCATATTGAAAGAAGTTATTTTTTAATCAAGTAATAAATGATTCATGTTTACCCTTAAATTGGTAAAACAAGGGTGAAAATGGTCATTAAAAAAACAAAACCTTGTCCATTCATATTGCTGTATGAAACTTCTATCATCATTTAATCATGTAATTTCTTTAGCTTTATTAAAGCTTTTAAAATAGTATGAGGATAAATGAAAGACAAAACTGTAATTTTTTCAACAACCCCTTTAGGTGTAACGCACTCAATGTTTACTCATTTTAAAAAATGGTTACGTTCATAGCAGTGTGTATCACCCAGAAAGACTTCTTACTCACGCTACATTGAATCCCCACACTCTCTCATAAGAGTGTTCGCCGCAGAAGAATTGGTTTGTTCACGTACCCCTAAACCACCGCACCATCAACAGAATATCCATGCGGTGTGTGTGTGAGACCATTAATAGTCTTTTGTGGCTGAGCAAGGTCGACCTCTCTTTCTGAAACAAACTAATGCACCTACATTTTATCCGCCTACCAATGAAGTCTCTGAGAACTCTCAGCCTCTTACAATGAGAGCGAGAAAGAGGTAGAGGATGAGCCGAGATCACTCCTTTATTCCACTGAAGGAAAAAAATAAGCTCAAAGGGAAACAAATGGCCTTTTAAAAGTTCCCACTCTCACAGGTTTTTGGATGACTAATACAGGTGAAAGAGGAAAAACAGGAAATGAGCCAAAAGAGATGTTAAGAGTAATTAAACTATAAATAATATCCTGTTCATATATGTTTGTATATTTATTTATTTTTTGTTTCATTTGCTTTTGCTTAGGGATTCTGATCACTGATTGTTGAAGACTTTTTTACCAGACTTGTCTCAGACACTTTTTTAAGATTTACATTTAAAAGGGGACCTATTATGAAAAAAATCACTTTTATAAGAGGTTTACACACAGTTGTGTGGCAACAGTGTGTGGATATAGCCAGTATCTAATGGTAAAAAATAATTAATTCATTTTTTTATAATCACACTTCATAAAAACAGTCTGCAGAAACACTTTGATTGACTTTATCCCTTTGTACGTGTCATCAGAGGGGGAAAGCCCCACCCATTAGTGATGATCTCTCCCTCATTAGCATAGACAGCCCTGAATGAGAGGCAGCCGTCGGCCATTAGACTTTTCACACCGTATTTTCAGTTTTTCACAGATATAACATTAGTCTGGTTTTGAATCTGCCACTATGCTGACACATAGGCATTTGTGGTTCTGCCTTTTTTTTTTTAGAAGAGGTCAGAGAGCACAACCTAATTTGAATTTAAAGCTACAGTCACCAAAACGCTACAATTTGAATCAAAGACTAAAAGGGGCAGTTTTAAAGAGTTACAAAAAACTATTTGTGGGGTATTTTGAGCTGAAACTTCACATACACACTCTAGGGGCATCAGAGACTTGTTTTACATCTTGGAAAAAGGAATATAAAAGGTCCCCTTAAAGGGACAGATCACCCAAAAATTTTAATCTTGCCATCATTTACTCAAATGTTCCAAATATGTTCTGTTGAACATAAAAAGAAGATATTTTGAAGTAGGGCTGGGCGATATGGCAAAAATGCAATCTCGATTAATTCTCTTCCATATAGAACAATAACGTTATATATTTCGATATCAGTTGTTAATTCTTTCAGATTTAAAAGAGTATCCAGGGTTTCTGCAGGTTTCACTAAGTCAAATTTAAGACTTTCTAATACCTTTTTTAGACCATGAAGAATTAAATTTCAGACTTATAAAGAGCTAAATGAAAAGTATCTTTTTAATGGCCCAGCAGAAAAAAAATCTAGTAATTTCTTAGCCACATATTTGAAATAATGTGTCAAAACAAACAGACCTTAGATGTATACATACGTTTTTTTCAACATAACTTAAAAAACTCTTTAAAAGCTAAATGTATCCACAACAGACTGTTATAATATTAGTTATGAACAGTTTTGACATGTACTGTTGGTGATTGGATGTGTGTTGGATCAATTGGTAGCTTCACATAAACAGAGGAAAATTAGGACCCGTTTAAAATGATTTAAGACCTACAAGACAATATTTCAGTGAATTTAAAATTGTTTTTGAAATTTAAGACATTTTAAGACCCCGCAGATACCCTGGTATCCCAACAATGACTGAAGCCACAAATTAGAGGGTCCTCTAAATAGCATAACCTATTTTTGGTGGCCAAAATTCGGTGCATTTCTAATATCAACACACTTCTAGATTCCCATTGTTGCACATTTCTGCCGTGTGATTGGCTCTTAGATCAATATAGAGTAAAAAAGTCAAGAGCTTATCATTGTTATTGACAAAAATGTTATTGCGATTCGACATAATATCGTTTCTCAGCCCAGTCATATTTTGAAGAATGTTAGGAAAAACAAAGTAGGAAAAACAAATAAGGAAATCAGTGGTAACAGGTTTACAATATTCTTCAGTACATAGAACAACAGAACAATAAACTGTCAAACCCAATCAAATAAATTCAAACAAGTGGATGGGTGACTAAATGATGATAGAATTTTCATTTTTGGGTGAACTATGCCTTTAAATGAGGAAAAAAAAGAATAATATTTGACTGGTACTCTATAGTCCGAGCATGAGCACCTCTAATGAAGCAATATTTGCAATTAGCACTCTCCGACATAAAGAAAATGCCAACGCTAATGAAAACGAAGTACTAGCTAATTCCAATGCCACACCAATTCCATCAGAGTATATAAATAAACAACCTTGATACGACTGCATCCAATGTATTATAGCACGAAAGCCCTGCTATTAATTAAACCTCATTTTGTCACATTAAAAAAGACACAAAATGTATTTTACACTCGCAGCCATTGAATAACTTGCATGAAAACAAACTGGGACACTTTACAGTCACAGTCACACACAGACACAGTCCAACTGATGACCACTGCATTTCAGAATGGCATGGTCCTCTCCGGTCCTCATCAAAATCTATTTGAGGAATTCCGTTTGAATGATTCTGTCTGATGTTTCTATGGATACAGCAAGCCTCTAATTCATTTCTATAAAAGTGTGCTTCCTCAAGACCGCGGCACTCAAGCCTTTCTAGGCTGATTGGTGACTACTTTAAATGTCTTTTCTTGCAGGCTTTCCGAAACCAAAAGTGACGGAGAAATAGCACTTTCTGGAAGTTCAGATGAATATTCTAAAACTATTCAAAAGAGCAATGGTTCTGTTTATCAGAGTGTAATAGGTTTATCCATGACCTTCTGCTTCTCACCTGAATTCTCCACCTCCATGTCCTGAGCAGGTGGTTCTTCAAGCGGAAGTCCGTCCACCTCAGTAAAAGCGAAGGGTTTCTCTGAGGCTACTATGACTCCTTTACCCTGAGGCTGAACTGCAGCATAGTGTGGGACAGACTTGCCCTTCATCATCCTCCTCTTCCTCACAGCATATTTCTTCTCCTCGCCTACAAGAAAGAATGAACTTTTCTAGCTTATTTTTTTTTAATTCTGCATTTTATTTGTCTTTATTTTCTATACCAATTATATATTTAATAAAATAATCTTAGTAAATCTGTGAACTGTTATGAATTTTCAATAATGTTGTTATGTAATATGCTTGGGGTTAAGATTTACTATGATTTTATTTTAGAAAAAAAGATGCATGTAACTGTTACAAACTGTTACTATATTTTGTACTTTAGATTTTTTTAATACCAGTAAACCAGTTTTTGAATAAATATGATTTTAACTAAAGTAATTATAATAATTTTTAAATCTTGACCATTAGCATATTAGAATGATGTCTAAATGATCAAGTGACATCACAAGGTGGGTGCAATGGCTTCTGAAAATTCTGCTTTATCATTATAGTAATAAATGACATTTTAAAATTATTATTTTTTAATTATTTTATTATTATTATTATTATTATTATTTTTAAATGGATTAAAAGCAGTGGTGGACGGTAACAAAATAAATGTTCATTGTGAATGCATTTAAGCAGCTTTTTCAACATTTAAGTACAAGCATTTCCATTTGGGGAGATTTTTACAATAATTCACTACATTTCAAAGTCAAATATCTTACTTTTAAAGATCTAAAACAAAATTTTTCGAAATCAATCATTCCTTTTAATCTAAGAAGAGTTTTATCCATTCTTGGTCAAATGTGTGGCAAACCAGCAATAAGGGTACAGCGCATGCTCTGACTGTGTTTGAATGGTTTTGGTTGTATGGTTATGTGAAGCAGTATTGAAACACTAGTTCCTGTTTCAGTAAATCTGATAAGGCCAACTGATATTAATTTAATATACAGTATTTATTTATATTTATCGAGATATTTGGATTCAATATGATAAAACAAAACTCATGTGTGAATCTGTTTCATACAAGTTTTTATTAAATGTTAACTTGCAACTACCTGTATGTTATAAAAAACAACAACCTCAAATTAAAACAGCTCAATCTGAAATTGTTCTAAAGGAAATTGTTAAGATTCAGGGTTTTGAATCTAACACTTGAACTGAAACGTTAAAACAAGTGAACTTTACTAAGAAAAGGCATTATTTTTGTTGTTGTGGCTGAGAAATGAGTAAACAAAAAAACAAAAAAAAACTTTGCAGTTCAATGTTAAAAGTAAGAGTTAAAATGATTGGATCTTGAGAAAAAAAAGCCACTCACTCTCCCCCTGGCCAGCAGAGTTATCCACAGTGATCCACTCCAGCGAGACTGAGAAACCGCTGCCTTTGGTATTAGATGGATCTTTCTGGACTCTCAGAAGCAGCACTTCAACGGTATGAACATGAGAGTGCACATGAGCCAAGCTGTGAACGATGATAAACGGCTCTCCAAGATATTCGCTGAACATCGGCTGGAAGGAAAATGAAAGAATCCACATGAAAAGTATGTGGTGCACCTCATTTAAACGCTGAGAAATAATATGTGCTTCCAGAGTTAGTTAGTTCACTTTAAAATTAAAATTCAGTCATCATTTGAAATTTGTTTAATCACCAGTTAAACAAATTTAGTTTAGTTTATCGCCATTTTATTTAATTTTTAATCAAATCTGAGAGATTTCTGATGCTCCATTTCAAGTCCTTTCACCCAAAAGTCAGTAGTTCTAAAACATGCAGAAAAAAGATAAAACATTAATTGCAAGAATGTATCAAATTTAGTGTGAATGATCAGAAAACCACGTCCACAACATTCAGATTTGGACATGGAAGATCAGACATGCTTGCTTGACATGTGAGAACAAATGAGATTAACCCTCTGTGGCCACCAAATGCACAGGCCATTTTTAGGTTTTTTTTTGGATAACAGTAATAAGGCCTAAAAAATATCATCATGTTTGGACATACAGATGAGATACCAATACTTTTATTTGTGCATACTCAAAACTAATATGCTTTCGTAAACTAATAAAACAAACAGTGTGTACTTTCTGCCATCTCAATCTCTGTGAACAAAAATCTTAGTGAATACTTTCCTCACAGTCAAGAGAAATATATTTGTATAAACCTTGAGGGGGATTTTCACATAATTTTGTAAAAAAAAAAAAAAAAAAAACTCTAACCGTTCTAATTCAGCAGATAAAAGCTTTGAGTAAATATGTTTGCTCTTTTTTTCTCACCTTATTTTAGCAATCATTAACATATTTCCAAGATACTGAAAGAAGCATAAATGTAAAAGCACGTAAAAAGTTCTCTAGGGATCCACAACCCTTGCAAGTAATGCTTCTGCAAGAAGTTTCTTCTGAAATGTCACGGTATGGTTGAGCTTTTATTTTTCAATGTTCATATGCGAATAAAATTGAAACTGTTCATCATATAGTCTCTTCAGAAGACTCTTTTGAAGTTTTACTCTTTTAAAGTTGAAGTAAAGAGTTTTGAGTGAACAGACTTTCAATGAAGGTACTAAAATCTCTCAGATCTGATTTAAAATATGTTCATCTGTGTTATGAAGATGATTTAAAGTGTTTTTGAATGGCATAAGAGTGAATAGACAATGGCAGAGTATTAATTTTAGAGTGAACCACAAATTTCAAGCTGTCTCAGTCAGTTTTCAACAAACAATTAAAGACTAATGACTTAAATAAACAGGAAATGTTAATGGTTGATTTTCCCCCACCTCCCATTTAAGATGAGAACTCTCTCCCCTCTTGCTGGTGCGCAGGAGAGTCAGCTTTCCATTTCCATCAGACAGTGCAGCCCAGGTCGCAGAGGTCAGGCTCAGAGAAGCACACAAAGCTTCAGGTGAGCTTGAGTCTGACTCGAAATGAAACATCTCACGAGGTTTTCCCAAAGCCGTGTCCTGGGAAAACACAAGATAGACACCTGTCAATTATTCAGAAAACCATACCTCAACCATACCTATAACACCCTAAAACACTAGTCTGTTCACACCTAGAATGTTAATGGTGCCACAGAATGAATATCTGGATATATAGTTCAGTACATGGAAATGACATGAGCCTCAAAAACTATTGTTTCTTCATTCTAATGTAAATCCTGTGAGTGTTATTTGGAACAAAACACAGACTGTTACGTCATATAAGGGATCATTAATATTAACACTCCCAGTAGCTTTTGAATGGCAACAACATTTCCTAGTCAGATAATTATAGTAATCATTTTTCACGACGGCGACTACTACTAATAATAATACTAATAATATTTTCTCCACTTATTTTTAAGTTGATATAAGCTTGTATATGTGGGACTCATGTTTCGAAAACTGGACAAGCTTTAAGGAGCAGTTTGTAGGTGTGAAGCGAACTAAATGTAGGACCGTTACTAAGTTTGTGTGTGACATGGGGCATTACCATCAATACTAAAACATAACCTGAAACTGTGTCTAAATGTATTCTGCTGTCAGATCTCATATGTTCTTTGTACCTTTCCAGAAAACACAATTACAACACATTGCAACATAATGTCTTTATTTTACATGTAATTTAAACTCAGGAAGTCACCTGCTCCACATTTCAGACAGCTGTCTGTCAAATAGGTGAAACAAACAACACCATAAATGAATAAAGGACTCACATAAAAGGCAAGAACGCATGGACATTTTTTTTAACAATATGCGACATGTGGGACAAAATGCTGTGCTTTAGAATCATGTTTTTTTGTTTGTTTGGCAGTATAGAAAACTATATTGAGATTTTTAACTTATCATAGGTGAAAAACATTATAGAGTAACTTTTCAATATTAAATCAAGCAAAAAATATTTGTACTTTTTTTCTTTCTTCAAAAATTGAAGATAAAGTGCCTAACAAGGTTTCCATACAGCCATTCTAATGGGTTGTTTTCCCCCATGGCACAAACAAACATACCAACCAACTCCCAGGGTTGGAAATCATTACCTGTAAAATCATTTCTGGAGAATTTGTGCACTTACCTAAACCACATGAACCTTCTATGTAGATATTAGAGAACAATTTAGCTTATAGTATCAATGCATTCTATGGCACCTTTTACAGTTAGGATAACTATTATAAGGTCCAGTAAAATGCACAATATAGTTCTGTTTATAAAACTATGCCTTGCAGTTTTGTCATCTATCACCTTAAATATTAAAGCTCTTTAAAGGATGATGGACTCTGATTGGATAGCAATGTTTTAATTGTTCAAATGTTTTAATGTTCCAATAATAGTGTTCCTATATGTGCTGTTATTGTTTTTATAGTTTACTTTTTTTTATAGAACCATTTATTTTTTTATTTATTATTTTTACTAAATAATAAATAACTTTTGACTTTTTATTAGACATCATTCAAATGAAGATATATTATGCACATTTATTTGAAGGCATGTATAGTGGTTCAAACAGAAAAACAAATAAAATACATGCAATTGCTCATGAATTATGGAAAATTCATGGATCCATCCATAAAGCATTTGAATTTCAACCTTCTGGTTACAGTTCAGATGATTCAATCAAAACCAATAAAGCACTAACCAATTAAATAAATCAATGAATCCAAAAGTTAACAAAAAAAATAGCATTCTTATTGTGAAACAGCTTCATTTGTGCATCTATTTTACTTCACTTTGAAGGGCTTTTAGAGTCAACATCTTCACAAAAATCTTTAAAACAAGATCCGTAAAACAAATGAGACGTCAGCCAATTAAACCATTTAGAAATAAAACGAATATGCGTCACATGTTCATATTTGCATGTTCCTGAACTTCAAAGGCAGCAATTTGAAATGGATTACAGTGAACTTTATAATCATCAATTACACTTTCTATAAGGTGCAATTTTTTACAAAGAGCTGGGCAGCAATAGGCCTTTGGTTGCCATGGAGCTTGGTGCACACACTAACAGAGATCCGTTCAGTTTTCACTTCATTCCCAGAAGTAAAATGCCCCCTGTCTAGTACCTTTGAGAGAACATAAACAGTCGTCAAGGAGGGATAATTGCAGTATGTTAACTGTAATTATAAAGCAACTGCCGCATTTCATAACGAATCATTTCTCAACCCAGCATGTCAGCAGCAAGAACGACAAACACTACAATCAAATTTCAACTAGCACAGAGCAAAACATCCAGTAGAGATGCAGCATTCCGTCTAATAGTGAGTTTGCAAATTTCATATGATTAGGCATGTGTTCCAATTTATTTCAGAAATTCATGTATCAGAAATCATTCAGAAAAAAAATATAATTCAGAATAAACATGAATTTAAATATGCTTTGAAAGTTACCCTTCAGTGGGGATACACTGATAAGAATTTCATACTGACTAATATTTCAGGCAATTGTCAAAAAAGTAAATCAAATATTAAAAACAAAATAAAAATAGAAGCTTTAAATACTACTAATAAAGGCCAATTTCAACATGATAATTAGCCTAAATTAAATTTGAATTATAAAACTAAAGAAAGCAACTTTTAAATAATGAATTATACATTTAAACATCAATGTTTAAACAAACAATATGTTATGAACCGTATTTAACAGACTTATTAAATTATCAACAGCATTTTTAATGATCTTCTCTCTAGCACATGCTGAAATAAGCATGGACAATTATCAAATATCAACCAATAAGCAGCCTTCCAACAAACAAACTAAATAGGTAATATTAGCCAATTATAAAAGAAAGAAATAATGTGCAATCAAATTTAAAGCATTAAGAATTACACTGTCTGTTGATTTTGTTCTACTATTAATCAGGTATAACACTGGTATCAATAAAACAAATGAGTAAAATAATAAACAAGCAAAGACAATATGTTTATTTACATTTACCTTTAAAATCAGAAAGAAAACATCTACCCTGACAAATAAATAAACAAACCAAGAATGCCCTCTGCTGGTAGAGAAACAAACTGTCTGAAACTACCTATGCCAATGATGTTTTTTTTTTAATCAAAAAAACTTGGACTGTTGATATGTGAATACATATTAAAAGATTATTTTGTAATACCACGAGTTTCTTATTTTTATTAATAAATGAGGATTATTGGAAAGGGATATGATTTCAGTTTATATTTTCTATAAAGCACAGGTGTCAAACACCTGGAGGGCCACAGCACTGCACAGTTTAGCTTTAACCCTAATTAGACTTACGTGATCTCACCTGAATTATTGGATTTTCATCTGCAAGGTGTCAGCAAGCCTCTTTGATGCGTCGTTCAGTAGTTCACACATAAGGAGCACTGAACAATGAGATTTCCCCCCAATCAAAGCCTAATCTGTCGGTGAGCTTGTTAACTTGCAAATCGGGCTTAAATTATGTAGTGTGAACTAGGCATAAGTGTGTTGAAGCATGGTTGAAACTAAACTGTGCAGAACAGTGGCCCTCCAGAAACTGAATTTGACACCCCTGCTATAAAGGGTTAAATGACTTTAAATGTAAATGAACATTTTAAAAACTCAAGGTTTTTCACGCACAGCTATCACTAGGGTTTACAGTGAATGGTTCAAAAATAAGACAATATCAGTTAGTTGCAGTTCTGAGGGGGAAACGCTTTGATGATGCCAGACATCAAAGGAGAAAGACCTGCCGCCACAAGACCCAAGTAGGTATCGCTGCAGCCCATAGACCTCTAAGTAGGAGGGATAACACCACAAGTAGGCTGGGTTAAGGGTTGGGGTAGGTGTAGATGTTAATAAAACACAACAGATTACTTTGAGGTTGGGTTTAGGTTTGGGGTAGGTGTAGACATTCATAAAACACAATAGCTTGTGTCATGTACAAGACATTAAATAAATGTAAACTGCAGGTTTGTACAGCCCTCTTGGAGCTCAAGTCCCACCCACTTGGAGCTGGCTCCAACCTCCATTTATACCCTTCTCACAAGATCTCAATCCAATAGAGCACATTTGGGTGTGAAATGGAATAAGAGCTTTAAATCATGGATGTGTAGCCATGGGGTCGCCACAGCGGAATGAACCGCCAACTTATCCATCATATGTTTTACGCAGCAGATGCCCTTCCAGCTGCAACCAATCACTGGGAAACATCCATACACACTCATTCACACACATACACCACGGACAATTTAGCTTACCCAATTGACCTATAGCGCATGACTTTGGACTTGTGGGGGAAACCAGAGCACCCGGAGGAAACCCGCGCAAACACGGGGAGAACATGCAAACTCCACACAAAAATGCCAACTGACCCAGCTGGGGCTCAAACCAGCAACCTCGCTGTGAGGCGATTGTGCTACCCACTGCGCCACCGTGCTGCATGTGTGTGTGTGTGTGAACTACTGAACGACGCATCAAAGAGGCTCGCTAATATATATATATATATATATATATATGGACATGGGAGGCACATGGTTAGCAACAACACTCAGGTAGGCTGTGGCGTTGACACGATGCTCAATTGGTAATGGGCCCAAAGTGTGCCAAGAAAATCTCCCCCACACCATTACACCACCACCACCACCACCACCACCAGCCTGAACCTTTGATACATGGCAGGATGGATCCATGCTTTCATGTTGGTGACGCCAAATTCTGACCCTACCATCCAAATGTCGCAGCAGAAATCAAGACTCATCAGACCAGGCAACGTTTTTCCAATCTTCTATAGTCCAATTTTGGTGAGCTTGTGCAAATTGTAGCTGCAGTTTCCTGTTCTTAGCTGACAGGAGAGGCACCCGGTGTGGTCTTCTGCTGCTGTAGCCCATCCGCCTCAAGGTTCAACATGTTGTGTGTTCAGAGATGCTCTTCTGCATACCTCGGTTGTAACAAATGGTTATTTGACCATTTGTCTGACCATTTTCTTCTAGCATCAACAAGGCATTTGCACCCACAGAACTGCCGCTCACTGGATATTTTCTCTTTTTCAGACCATTCTCTGTAAACCCTAGAGATGGTTGTGCGTGAAAATCCCAGTAGATCAGCAGTTTCTGAAATACTCAGACCAGCCCATCTGGCACCAACAACCATGCCACGTTCAAAGTCACTTAAATCACCTTTCTTCTCCATTCTGATGCTCGGTTTTAACTGCAGCAAATTGTCTTGACCATGCCTACATGCCTAAATGGATTGAGTTGCTGCCATGTGATTGGCTGATTCGAAATTTGCGTTAACGAGCAGTTGAACAGTTGGTGTACCTGATAAAGTGGCCGGTGAGTGTATGTATACCTGTATATGTGTATTATAAATTTCCAGCCATACGACAGAAAACGGATATTTTATTTGTCATATTTCTGCTTTGCATAAAAGAATAAATATTCTGTACATCCTACAATTTATTCTAAAATGATTGTATAGCATAGATTTTATTAAAAAGACCTAAGGCTCATGTAACCTGATGTTTTAAGATACATGAATATGCTTTGTTTTTCTTGCCTCACAAACTTACTTTTTTTTAAAAAAAAGCAAAGAACTTTAACATTACATTTTAATAAAAACAAATTATCACTAATTCTGTGTGCACATGAACATCATGGCAATATACAACATAAAGGCACACAGGAAACATTATGCTATTATGCAGAGGGCATAAAATGTTAGCAAAATAACACATTAGTTTATCTGAGGAAACAATATGGATTTTTTTTATGGAAAAGGAATGCATACATGTATGTTTATTCTCAAAAAACTTTCCAGGGCCTTGAATTAATTAATTATTCCAGATTCACTCATTTACAAGGATTTCAAGGACCTGTGGGAACCATGTGTAAATGATATACATTTCTTACCCACAAATGAGAAATAAAACAGTAATGTGGATGACGGTGGAAATTTAAGGGCTGCATATTTTGATAAGCTTAATCCATATTACGTTAAGAAACTCACCAATGTGACTGTGAGATTAAGAACACGGCCCTTGTTGTCCACAAAGTACACACTGTCTTCATACCACGGGTCGATTTGGAGGTAGTTGAACATTCCAAATGCTTTGACATGATCCAGGGTGTACTGACTATCCTTCAGTTTAACCTCGGCCACAGCTGAAAGAAAGAAAGACACACAACTTTACTCATGGGGCAAATGGCAACATTACTCATGGGGCAAATGACAGATGTTGTAGAGAAGCATCCCATACTGAATTAGAATGTCCAAAAAAATTTAATTAAAAAAAAAAACTTGGAGAAATTGAGCTACATCATAATAAATATAAATCTTGCAGATTATAAAGAGGGTTATATTTTATGTGGTTTATACGTCAGTGCGTTTATATTGTGATTTACAGTATATTTGTCGGTGCAGTTTACAGAGTAACGTTAGTACACAAAACCTAAGAATGTTTATGGGTTTGTCAAGCTAAGCATTAAATAAAGTCAGACAATATAAATAAATACAATCATACAAGTTTTTTTTTTTTCTCACCTGCGTCCAGTTCTACATTGTAAGTAGGAATAGAGTCCAGTGACAGCCTGTAACTTTCGAAATTAGGATCCAGCATCTCCCTGTTTACATTCAATGAGCAGTTCGGTAAAGCCATATTTCTTATTATTATATTCCTAAGAAACGGTGCATTCAATTACAGGACAAACGCTCAAATAAAACCAAAACGTAATGTTGCAAGTAACAGGAAATAAGCTGTAACTGTAGTGCACGCGCTTCCTACGTGTCGAGCCGGACTCGTTTTCACACGGACCCAACCGCACGGTGTTCTGGGAGATTGAGTCAGTGAGAGTTCTGAGTTATAGCCAATGATTAAATATTAAATTATTTAAAAAAATAAAGCGCATAAATACAAATACAAATAATTCATTCATTCATTTTCTTTTCGGCTTAGTCCCTTTATTAATCTGGGGTCGCCACAGTGGAATGAACCGCCAACTTATTACGCAGCGGATGCCCTTCCAGCCGCAACCCATCACTGTGAAACATCCATACACACTCATTCACTACGGACAATTTAGCTTACCCAATTCACCTATACCGCATGTCTTTGGACTTTTGGGGGAAACCGGAGCACCCGGAGGAAACCCACGCCAACACGGGGAGAACATGCAAACTCCACACAGAAATGCCAACTGACCCAGCCGAGGCTCGAACCAGCGACCTTCTTGCTGTGAGGCGATTGTGCTACCTACTGCGCCACCGTGCAACCCATATATGTCTCTTTAGTGCCCTAGTGAAATTACTAAAAGGATCTCATGAGATCATACTTGAGCCAAATGTGAACAAAATAATATTACAGAAAACACACTAAAATATGAACAAAACAACTCGGTTGCAGTAACTTTCGTGACAGATATAAATAGCTCTTTAATCCATCAACTTCGTTCGACCCGTTAAAAGACCATCTTTTCAGGGTTCTATTTTTACATATGCCAATAGGCGATAGTTCACTCCCAAAAAATACTAATTCTTTCATCATTTACTTTTGGCCATTTTTGCACTGGTGAACACAAAAATAAGTAATATTAACCAAAGCATGTTGGACACCTGTAACCATTGACTTCCATAGTATTTATTCTTCCTGGAAATCAATGGTTACAGATTTCCAACATTCTTTAATTTATCTTTTTTTGTGCTCAACAGAAAAAAAGATGAAACAAAAGAAAACTCAAACTGTTATGGAACCCTCAAGGGTGAGTATGATGACAGAATTTTCATAATTGGGGACTGCAGTCATGCCAAGTAGCCTACTGTCACGCTATGTGCTTTAAAAGTGTGTGTCTACTGTCGTGCGTTGTGTGGTAGATTAAAAGTGTGCGTGCGTGTGTGCGTGTGTGTGTGTGTGTGTGTGTGTGTGTGTGTGCGCGCGCGCGTGCGCGTGTGTGTGCGTGTGTTTACTGTGAAGGTATAAATGGTATGAAATGGAAAATTTGCCTATTTGAATGTGAAAGTATTGTGTATTAATCCCACTGCAGTGACCACGTACGTATCTATAGGCTAATTTACATATCTAAGTAGCTATTTTACCGCTGATATTTGGTTGCTGTGTTTACCTAACATGTAGCCTACTGTAATAGGTACTTTCATTTTCCTGGAGATGTCATTATTGAAATTAAAAATATAACTTTTAACGTAAATTTCTTTTCAAATTTGGTCATTATGCAAAATAATAGGCTAACAGCACTAATGTAAACATGAAAATCACTCTTGGATAGCCTAGAGTAAGTAACACAACGCACTATTGATGCCAATATAATAAAATATTACAAAAATTCTCCATATATCCTGGTCAAATGTGCAAATGTTAATCATTCCATCCTGTTTTAGATTCAAATGGATTAGCATCAAATTGTGTTTGACAGCAACTGAAAAATAATATACGTCACATATCTAGACTGACAGCAATGTTTCTGATCACCTGACATAGAGGTGAAAATAGGAGTCTCCTTTTGCTACCTTCAGGGCAGACAGTATAAAATGACTGAACTATTCTTAACAAATGAGCCATTGGTGTCCAGGTCTCAGCTTTAACAGGTAGGCTCTGTGAGTCAGAATTACATTTAGTGTGAATTTATGATGTAGCAGTCTCTGTTGTTTTACATTTCATTTTATTTAAAAATACATTATTTACAAGTATTTTACAATACTTTGTACAATTACATATGAATACAATTTGAGCCTTTTTATTTTCTGTGTTTTTAAGGCTTTGAGTAAATGCCAATGTTTATTTTATTCTCAAAAAGCGTGATAACATTTCTTATTTTTATTAATATTTTAAGAGCATGTTTTAAAAAAGTCAGAAACATTTGGTGCAATAACAACTTCTTTTATTCCACCAAAATTGATTTCTTAAACCTTCTGAAGTTAAAACTTTGTCTGAAATCGTCTGAATGTCTGTATTGTCTGTATGAAAAGATTTATTTTATGCAAAAATGTTTTTTTTTTTTTTTTTTTTTTTTTGCATACAGGCATTAAAATAACAACAACAGAAAATAAAAAAAGCTGAAGAGCTAAGCTTCATAAGAATTAATAAATCAAAAATCTCAAAATCAAGTGTTAAGAAATATTCAAATAATAATGATTTTCAACCACAACAATTAAGAAGTTTTTTTTTAATGTCACATCAAACTACATATGGATAAATTTGTGTATGAATTAATCTTACTATACCTTAAAAACAAAACAAAAAATGTCCATCAATGTTTAACAAACAATGCATAACATTTATTTAAAGCATCTAAAATAATTGGGTATTAACCCAATTTTGGGTCAAATATGGACAAACCTTACAGTTGGTTTAAAACATAATATAAATGTAATGCAAATAATAATAATAATACATATATATGTATATATATATATATATATATATTTATAAAGATTTATGTATATTTTTATATTTGTTTTTATATATACAT